>JAQIWU010000128.1:0-37291 GCA_034696445.1 Isotomiella minor
AAATAAAATCAGAGGGAATTAAAATTAAAGAAGGTTGTCGCCTCGGAATGAGGCAAAGTGTTGGAAGTTCCTCTACTCTTCCATAAATAATTTTAGAGTTGAATCAATTAAGACCTTCTTTTCTTACTTTAAAGTGAGATAATCCTTCCTAAATGTCGCCTTTCACTTCGAATGACAGAAACAGTGTCGTTTTAAATATACCAGAAGAGGAAGAAGAAGAGATAAGTTCTCATAATGTGCCAAATGCTTATGCTCCCACTGTTCATCTATTTTTACTTCTTCTTCTAAATATATATTTTTACTACTTGTCTCCAATTCTAACACCTTCATGCACATGCTGCGATCTTAATAAGGAAGTAGAATGCTAAAATTATCTTTGGCATTATAATGAAAAATGATGGGGTTGGTTTGTGATTAATGAGGCTAATCGAGATATGTTTACCACAGTTGACACGGAGAAAGTGTAAAGGGACAGGTTAAAAGTTTTGGACAAGAATTTGAGTGCACTTTCAAAATCAAAACTTGCCAGCTGCCCCATGTCATCCTCAATTTTTGTGTTTTGAAATCATTTTCGTTTAAACTTGCACCCTAGTGAGGTCTTCAAACTCCTTACAAAAAGGTAATCAAATTGTGTTGCCAAATGTGCGTTGTTTTGTGCTGACTTGCTTGTTTTTCCGTTTTCCATTAAGGCCAATTAGAAATCTGACAACTCGTGTGGCAAATGGAAAGATGCTATTCGGAGAATTTAGGTCAGAGTATGCTTTCGCCTTCGAAGATTGACGTAATGAATATGCCGGCCATAGTTTAGTTTAATTTATAAAACATGGATGAAATAAAGTGTGAAGAAATGTCTTTTGTTAGTAAATAAAGTAATAGATAGTACAGTCCAAGAGTATCGAAAAAAGTGGTAAAGTAAAAGGAAGACGTAGACGTAGTTTTGTTTTGTACACCAATGATAATTCATACAAAAAATGTCATTCGTTTTTAGTTAAAACAAAATAATAATTCATAAATAAACAACTAAAGTCTTAAGTAGTAGTGATACATAGTAGTGCTTGATCATCAAACTTCTAAAACAAGTGAGCAAAAAATACCAAAACAGCAAATAAAAACCCTGCAACGGGATAAAGTTCTAATTGTGCAAAAGTGTAAATGAAAGCAAGCAAGTAGCATGCAAGAAGCATCACTCCATTCCAACGGTCAAACCACCCTTGAGCGTCACTCCTACTTGTTCCCTCACCTTCCAAATCCTCCCCTGACTTCTTCCTCATCATCGGCAGAACAGTCGAAGGACCGGGTCCACTACCACTGCTGGTGGTGCTGCTGCTAGAAGAAGAACGTCTCACCTCGGAAGTAGTGGACTTGCCGTCACTTTCACCCTGCACACTTTCTCCAACCCGACTTGAACTACTCTTGATTTCATTACTATTTGATTGTGATTTCATTTCAGTCTCATCTGGCAGGAATGGCCTGTCACCCCTACTCCTCCTAACTAAGTCATCCGGAGCTGAAGTTGAAGAAGATGGAAGAGGAGGAGGAGGGAGAGGGGACGGGGTTAGTGTCAGAGTTGTGGGGCTACAGGATCTGGGACTGCTGGGAACTAGAGGAGGACTTCCATCATCGGATATTGAGGAAGCTTTACTACTCCCGGCATTGGACTTGTTTGATGATGCACTACTACTATTCTCACTGCTCCTACATCCGACTTCCAGCTCTGGAAGAGTCTCGTTTATTGAATCAATGAGCTCGTCAATTGAGACGCAGTCCCCCTGTGACTCGTTTTTGACAATGTTAGCTGAGCCAATTGTAACACTTCCAATTCCTTTGGATGATGACAGGGTTGAACTATTCAATGGCAGATTATGAGTGTCCCTGATGATGGTGTCATCGTTGGCATTGGAATCGTCAACATTCATTTTGTCTGAAAGACTAGCAGTCTCATTATGTACCCCAACAGTAGATTTCCTTGTCTTCTTGGTTTGACTGATTTCCTTTTCCGGAGTCTTTCTCGACACGGCTACAATTTCAGGAGGGGAATCTGGTACAAAACCCGCATGCAGGACGGCATCACGTTGTTTGGAAATGTTGTTGTCCGCCTCAAAAGACTCGTCGGAGGTAGTTGGTTGTTTCGGTTTTGTTGTTGGCTCATCAGTTTGGGATTCCTGGGTTGGAATTTTTGGCACAGAGACTTCTTCTTCTTCTAAACTCTCATCCTTTTGTCGTGTCATTTGTGACGGGATAGAAAAAGTTGATGGTTGGCTCGATTCAGACTCTTTTTTCAACTCTGTCGCTACTGAGGATAAGCTGACGTTGACATCGGTTGTTGTTGTTTTGGTAGGGTGGCTGATACTAGTTTCATCCGCATTTGCTGTCGAAAGGCCGCATGTGTCTGCTTCTCGGAGCAGCATATCCATCAATGCGTTCAACTCCGCCTCCCCTTTTGTACTCGTAATTGCGTCTGATGGAATTCCAACATTTTTCTGCTGATCCATTGAGGAGTTTTTCCGGCAATTTCCCCTCTCGATTGAGTTGGGATTTGGAACTGGGCAAGATGTCAAAGGAGGATTATTTGAGGACTTATTGAATTTGTCCAAGTTTATCTGTTTAATTTTCCGAGGAGGAGGAAGTGGATTAAAAAGTTTTCCACTGCTACCCTGGTCAAGATGATAATGGTGGTCTTGGGGCATGTCGGACCAACTCTTTCGTCGACGATCCTCCTCGTCATACCCTGTCATACTTGCAGAAAGGTGGGAAGAGGGGTTCCGAGGTTCCACCCAACTCCCTCGTCGAGTTTGCTGACCCATCAAGAGAGCACTATTATTAGGGTTGAGTTCAAGATGAGACAAGTTGTTTGCATGTCGTGGATGCCGATTGTCACTTTTGTTTTGCGCAGTTGGCGGCCGCTTGTTGTCGGGGGACGTTGATTTCGACTTATCTCTAGCATCTAGGAACACGTCATCGTCGTCGTCTACACCGGCATGAATGTTGACGACATTATTATGATTACGACCATAAGCCTGAGTGTCATTAATACCATTAATATCGACGCTATCATCGTTAGCAGTAGTAGTGGAACTGGTGGCAGCTGCCTCTTCCTGAGCTCGACGCTCAGCTCCCTCCTCTTTCTCCTTTGCCTTTTCAAAGCTTTCTAAAATTATATCCGTCCACGGTCTTCTTGGTTTTGTGGGATCGTATAAATCTGGCGTTAACTGCACCGTCTTACTTGGCAACTTTCTTTCCCAATGCTCTGGTTCGGGGGGAATGGATTTATTATTAGCACCGAAACGACTTCCCCAAAGCCTCTCACTCTTTTCAACTTGTTCCACCCAACTTGGACGCCAGTGAGATGCGGCTCTGTTGGTTCGCTGTTGATGCAAATGTAGATCCGTGTAACTGTTCCATTTGCCCATCATCGTGTTGAAAGGGTTGTCACTATTGTTGCCACCACTGCCACTGTTCATGCTATTGTGGTATGGAGCATAGTTTGTAATGTTGGCAGACAGGGACCGAATGGCTCGTAATTTTCTATTTTGTTCATCAGGGCTGAAGCAGAAGGAGTTCTCAGTGGATGTTGATGAACGAGCAGGGCTGAACAGCCGAGGGGTCCAATCCTTACTCAAATTGCTGTCACTATTCAAATCCTTCCGAAGGTTTCTGAAAGCTATATCATCATTGACTAGGTCGGGGTTTTTGGTTGGTCTGAACAGAGGTCGGATGCGATCACTTCGTTTAGAGTGGAGATAATCAGTTCCAGGTGCAGTTGTAATTGGTCCAAGTGGGATGCCAAATGGAGGTTGTGGGTCAATGATTTTGATAGAATTGGCCTTCACATACTGCCTAAAGGACACGTCGTCAAAGGTTAGGTCAGGCTCCTCCTGGCCCATGAAGCTCGATCCCAGGGTCATGGACAGAGGAAGGGTTTCTGGGGGGCAAGGTGAGACAGGAGGAGAGAAAGCTGGAGAAAGAACCATGTAAGAGCCTGACTTTGACACTACATTTCTGGGATCCAAAGGCTTCACATCCTGTTGCTGTTGCCGTCGTCTTGCCATATCATCCCCAACCATGTCAGGTCGAGCAGAGCGTCGAAGAGGAGGGGCCCTTGTTCTGTTCGGATTGTCACTGGAGTAATTGGTTCCACTCCCATTACTACTCCCAGTCGCAAGAGACTCAATGGAACCCAATGGCTCGTAGCGGAAAGACCCAGTCTGGTAAGATTGAGGAAGGGGAATTAAAGGAGCGTGTCTCAATTCTTGATGGGGAGTCGGAAGGTCTCTACGTTCCGCTCTGTCTAACAAATCCTCATCAGACAACCGCAAACTTTTGTACCTGCAAAATGTAATAAAAAATCCTGCTACACCACAAAATTACATGCAAGGGAGAAAGTAATGAAAATGCAAACACGTACATGTCCTCCAACTCGTTCAGTGCATCTTCCAAGTTCCTTCCGGGAGTTTTCCCATTGTTCAACTCCACAAGAGATCGGAGCTTATTATTATTTGGCACTTCTTCCTTTGTCTGTGGCGCAGATGGATTCCTAACTTTCAGCCTTTCGGAGGCCGAAATGCTTTGGGTCTGTTGAATCTTTTCTATGTCAGATCTTGACAATCCCTCTCGTCTTGGTGAGTCTACCACACCACGAGGGCTGCTGCTCATGTTTCTAAAATTCTCTGCATTTTTGGGCACAGTTACAATGGCATTATATCCAACCGTTCGAGGACCTCCACTACTTTCACCCATGTTAGTAGAGGAGAAGGTATTGTTTGTGGTAGGATTATATCCGTGAGCAGGTTCGTCTCCTGAATTTTGAGCTCCTCTTGTCCTTCTAGGATGATTCCCTCCTACGTGCGTCCCTCCACCAAACATGTGAGTGTGGGGGCTTTGACTTTGGGCCTCAGCAGCAGAGAAACTGCTTAAAGAACTGATGGACTCATTAGAATTTTGAATCGCAGGAGAGTTTCGCATTCTGTGCACTGGAAGTGGAGAACTGTCTGCAGAGCGGATGCGGTTCATGTAGCGTTTGTGATTAGGATTCCCTTGCACCGGATTCCCGGTTAACTGGGCTTCCTTCTTTCTCCAAAACTCAGACGCTTTGAGATGGACTGGACTTTGCACAAGTGGAATCTTCCCCGCATCAGCTAACTTTCTCACAGGAAAACCTAACTTTGAAGTTATTACGGTTGATTCCCTGCCCTCCTCTCCTCCTCTCTGTTGCTGTTGTTGTCTATACTCGTTAACATCTTGATTGCTGTTGAACAAGTAACGATGTTGATGGAGATGAGGGGCTGGGGATGGCGTGGCTGCATTTCTTTTCAATGGGGACTCTCGTGCGTAATGCATTTTGATTTCTGGAGGCTCACTCGGTGACCTCATGAAAACACTTTGACCCGAGTGGAACCTAGCCCCGCGATGATGAGGGCTTAGAAAGTTATTGTTGATGACAGCATTGTCCACGGCGTCTCTATCATCAGGGTAGTAGTAGTTGCCATTGTTGGTGGCATACGCCTCGCTTGTCGGGGGTGGGGGAATATGAGACTGTGGCTGGTTTTCGTAGTAGTAGCGAGCATTATTGCCACCGTCTTTGGCACCGGGTTCGTAATTAAGGTTAACTGTAGGACTTTGACTAGCATTCCTCATCACCACCCCTGGATGATTGTGATGACCACCACCACCGTTGTAGTAGCCTTGATAAGAGTCTAGATACGAGCAAGAGACTGGCCTGTAGAAGTTTTGGTTGGGTAATTGACGGATAAGTTCTCTCCTCGGAAGTGGTGGAGGAGGAGGTGGAGGTGATGCACTGACAACTGGATAGTTTAACGGAGTGGCACTTCTAATAAGTCTGGAATTGAGTTGGTTTTGATTAGAGGGTAGATTGGCGTAGTGGACTTCCTCCGTCACTTGTCCACCTTGTCCAGTCGTGGTGGAAATTGGCACACGTAATCCTGCTGTGATGACTTGATGATGTTGTTCCTCAATAGGATCACCCCCACCCACGGTCATTACGTACCCTGTCTGAGAAGGAGGACGCTGTTGAAGTTGTCTGGTATTATTAGATGGTAGTTTGATCACAAAAGGGGTCTCGTGAGCATGATTCTCTTGTGTGTAAACAACCCTCGCTTCCCACCTCGGCGAGCCTGGAGGGGGCCCTGGCTTATTGTTCCGTTGCAATTGGTAGCTGGGACTTGAACTATGTCTGTCGAATCTGGCTGGACTTGAGGGGTGTGATCCTCCTCTCATGACATTACTATAGTCTCCTACCACCACGGCAGGATGGAAACCTTGTGGACTTGCACTCTGACTCTGTGCTTGCTGAGCTGCATGGAGGAGGGGATGGAGGGGGTAATTGTTATTAATGTGATTGGTGTTAATGACATTAGAGTGGGGTCTAGGGCGTCTGCCATTACCATTGCCATTAGACCCGTTTCCGTTGTTGTGTCTAGCGGGTGAGGGGACTGCCCCTGCTGCTGCCACCGTGAGGGAGGAATGACTCCCTTGCATCGAGCTACGTGACCTGTCCTCACCCTCATCATCAGAGGAACTGTCTTGAATGAAACTTTCTCTTCTGGCAACAGCACGTGCTTTCACCGCTTCCTTCGCAGCGGCTCGTGAGCCTCGACTACTCGACCCCTCTTGACTCAGTGATAAACTTCCACTACTAGAGTAATTATTTACGGGTTGGAGTTGAGGAGCTTTCTTCGTGATCTCCCAACTGGGCCATACACCCACACCACCGGATCCCGTTCCATTAGCGTTTCCATTATTCAAAGAGTCAGGACTGCTTCCTACCCGCTTCCCGTTGTTTAATTTAGGTACCTTCAACAACCTATCGGTATTTTTTACTGCTGCAGCGACTGCCAGTGCTTCCTTCTTCGCTGCTGCTTTCTCCTTTCGCCGTGACAGTCGGCGTGAGAGGAAGTTTTGGGTGAAAGAGGAGGATGATTGTTGTTGCTGTTTCTCATTTTGAGGGACTGGTTTAACAGTTTCTACTACTTCCAGTTCAGAGTCATCACTGGAACTACTAGAGGTTAAATCACTCTCTGAAAGTTTCCCTTTGTGTCTCGTCTGAGTTGGGGTGCTAACATATTTATTGCTATTTGCCCCGTCCGGACCATAATTCCCACTTGAACGACCATTGTGACTATTGTGTCTTGGAGGTGGGCCCGTGCGGTGCAGCACTGAGGCTGGACTCTGACTTGTGCGTTGAATGTTTGGGCTTGGACTCCTTTCATGTCGATGATGATGATGGTGGTGATGGTGGTATGGAGAAGGGAATTGTTGTGCGGATGGCTTGGATGATGAGGAAGACATAGGTCCAGGTGAAGGAGAAGAGTTTAGTGACATGGGACTTGACATTCCACCGGTAGGGCTGCTGTTAATATTACCCACACTATTCGTTGCTTTCACCTTTCTCTTGAAGAGACCTCCAAAGCTCCACTTCTTAGGGGTAGTGGGTGTATTGTTGTTGTTCTCCTTGGGTTGTTGTTGTTGATGGGATAATGCAGAGCTTTCATTCCGATTAGCCATGACATTCGAGCTTGACTGTGGAGTCGAGGAGGGATTCATGCTGGACATGAATGTATCACGGAAGCCCCGAGTGGGGTGATTTGGCATGGGGTAACGGTCAGGCATGGCCCCACTACCACTTTTACTTTTAGCTAGCGCACCACCAGAACCAGCCACAAAGAAACCATTATTACCCGTCATCATGACATTGCTGGAAGTTTCACCACCGGTCCCAAAGTTGTAATGATCAGCTTTCTCCAATAACGGTTGTTGATGATTGGGGAAGTAGTGAAGTTGATGTTGATACTGATTTACCTCTCCCCTACCACCTTCAATGGCTTGACTTTGATCAAACGATGGTCTATTATTACCTATCCGTCTACTTTCTCTCTCTTGAAGAAAGACTTGTTGCTGCTGCTCACTGCTTTCACCGGGAGGATGATACGGATGGTACTCGTAGTGGTCGTAGTCTTGTTCTTGTCTATGATGGTGATGATGGCGGTCTTGGGAGTATCTGTTTGGAGAATGAGGACTCACGGCCTGTCAAATAAATTAGAAAGAATAACACTTGTTAATCAAAGGGTAATTTGTTTGCTTTCTTTGGACATCTAACTCTCTCTCTCTAACTTTTACAGATATGCGGAAAGAAACCCGAAAATCATGTCCATCGGTGCATTCTAAAAACTGGTTTGTCATAAGTAACTGCTGTACTGCAGTAGTGAGACTGCGATTTCATCTCCTTTTAACCTCGTGTCGTGTTAGCAAGGTGAAAGTATAAACATCCTTGGGTATGCAGTCAAAAAAATGCATGTGCACGAAATTGGCCAAAACCAACCCAAATTGTAAACAGGCAGTGAGTTGTAAGTGACCCATTTTGTAATCTCAAAAACATGAAGGATGGGACAGTGTTGAAGTTAATTATAACTTACTTGATTTTATTGAGCCCCCATGCAATTTATTTGACAATTTCCAGATATCTTTCCACTTGACTCGACACAAGAGTACGATCCACTCACTCACACCTCTAAATATAGCCAGTCTTTTAAAACTTTTGAGAGAGTGATGCTAAACAGATTAAAGATTCAATGCTCGGAGAGACCGGAAGGCAGGCAGTTTGACAACCACAAGCGCAAAGTTCAGGGGAATTTCAAGTTTTTTCAGTCTGCAAAACGTGAATGATCAGATTCAACTCTAAACACGTTCTGAGATCGCACTTTATTATTCGGCAAAGAAATAGAAATTGAGAGTCTTTGTACACGTGGGGAGTTTATTTCGTATTCACACAAGTCTTTGCCCGATAGATAACGTCATTTTCCAAGTGAAAGAGCCCTTTTTTAGCGGAAGTATCTTCGCACACAGGAAAAGACTATACACACACACACACGCACATTCACTCACTCACCGAAGGAATATTAAGGAAATATAGGAACAACCACAGGAAAGACGTTACACGCGTGAACCTCCAAAAACCGACTGACTCTAAAATTCCTGAGGAGCAAGCTCAAAAGAAGAGGCCCAAACCCTCGAGGTTGTAAATAGAGTTCAGTTCGGAGATTCCACGCTGTGAGTGTGTTAATGCAGCTTGGCTTCATTGCTAGATTCTTAGCAGCAGCAGGGAATGAACGGAAGTCAAAAAGTTGTGTGGAGTAAAAAGTGGGTATGGGTAGAAAAGACGCAACCCCGAAATCGGAGAGATACATTACATTACATCACATCGCATCCACATCCTTCCATTTCCAACCCATCCATTGCATTATTTCCTCCGAAAAAGCAAGCAAGCCACGACAAGGTAAAGTATTATTGGAAGAGGACAAAGTCAAAGACGAGTTGAATTTCTTCTTCACGGTACGGCATTTCAAGCGATAACCTTTCTTTTCTTTTCTCAAGTCATGGCATGGCTTTACTCTCTGGCTTTCCTCGAAAAATAAGCATAGTTGACTGTCACTGTGGAATGACTCTGGCTTCAACTTCAACCCATTTTACTCGTGAAGTTCCTTCACACGTAAATACGGAAAGTGTAGTAATGTACGTACATCCGCAAAGTGTGTACAATAATGCGTGCACGCGGATAAGAGCAAAAATAATGTCTTCTCCCTGCATTCCGAACGCTATTGAGGACGAAATATAGTGTGGAGAGAACATTCGCATTTACCAAAAGACAGTCACTGCAGAAGAAGCAGAAGCATAAAAGTACAGTGTGTGATAATGTGAAAGGTTTTAAAATTATGCTGTCCCCGGTCTAATGTGACTGCTACACTCGTTTCCTTTAACAAGCTAGCTGAAGAAACTTTACGAGATGCAATGCGACAGTACTGCTACAGAACAACTCCATACAACTGACCATTTTTTAAGACCAGGCCAAATGACAAGCCATATAACCTAACAAGCAAGAGATAAACATGGACACAATACAATTTCACAAAAACTAACAAGATTCGAGTCACAATTGTGGAGAAAACAGGGTCGTCCGTAAGTAGCTCTACTATCTTCTGATAAACTCATCCACAACCGGAGATGACAAGGATATCTACCCTACGTGTGTGTAGGTCCTTCTTAAATGTGTGGTGAAAGTATGAAGTAAGTGGGGCAACCAAGAGGAAATACTCTGTCTGTGCTCACCCACTTTGTAATTTGCTCCACGGCCACTTTCTCCATTCCAGGGAAAAGTAAAGTAGGATAATTTCATTTGTCCTAAACGGCATAAAAAGTAACTTTCTTTTGCTTACTTCATAGCGGCACAAGGGTCACCTCAACCCAATTCAATTTAAAAAGTACTTGTGATAGTTTAAAGAATGCATATATATCACCCCTATCTCGAATGTAAAAGTAAAAGGAACCGGGCCACATATTTAGCTATCTAAAAAGTACACGTGTTGGCACAAAATCCTCCAACGAATGTTTATCAATTGCGGTCAAATCACGTCCAACGTTAAAAGGAAGGAAGACAACGCCTTTCTCCTTTTTTCCATTTGGTGTACATATATTTATTTTCGCATTTGTCAATGACGCCTTTTAGTATTTCCAGCTTCACACATTTCTCTTTTTTTTAAAGCTGCAACATCAGTTTTCAACTGAGGCTGTCTACTAAATTCAACTTTCACGTCGTCATCACCATCATCCCCACTGCGAGAGCTGCAGAGAGAAAAAGTGACATAACAGCTTGTCAACTTTGGTAATCCACTCTACAATACGACAACGGTCTGATTCTGTCTCGTAGTGTTACGTAAGAATTTCGGAGACTGAATGAACGCAATAATGATAGTTCCTTCTGTCTGTCTATGTCTTTCAATTTCTTGTCTTGTCTCGCTTTGGTTCGGTTAAAACGACATGATGGGGAAGCAAGCAAAGGAAGGAAAGCTAAAATAAATTTGGAGAAGGGAATAAAGAATGTCACACATCTAAATCCGGTTGAGTCTAAAATGGTCACTGTGTGCATACTGCAAAAGTGTTTTAGGCACCATAAACGACCCAAGTTACTATATTGCTTTCTCGTGACAAAAAATGTAGTGCTGATAAGTTGTGAGAGTACAGCATGCACGCTTTGCAGTCTCACTCCCTCAATACAGAGTCCATTCGTATTGTCAATGTCATCTTGTTAATTTAACCATCTTAAAGACCCCATACAATGTACAACTATCCAAAAATTTCATTTCGCATTGTCAACAGCTCTACTTAAATCTTCTGTACAATGCTATCTTGGGCACACTTCTTTTCAGGTGTCGTCAAGTGGAACGTGAAGTCAAAGTACTGTTTGGAGACTCTAAACACGTCATACAACAATATCAAAAAAGTGAGTCCAGTCAGAGGATAACGGCATTGCATGAAGGTTCTACATTCAACGGAAGGAAACGCTTTTTGTACAAAGACCCAAACTTCTAGTTTAATATTCCCTTGTCCCCGTTCTGGCATCCTTCCATATCCAGACCCATACAAGCAGAACAAGGGAAGAGGACACCATGTTGCTGAAAAGCTGACAAAATATCACTCTCCAGTGCATTGATGCAAATAACTACACAAAATACAATGACAATGGCATTACAAAACAAACCAACCGTTGCATAAAACCAAACCCATACAGTGAAAGCCAAGGAAGGAAAGAAAGAAAAGTGAACCCAAGCCGCCCTTCCTAAAAACCAAACCCTATGGCATCAGCGGAAAGAGATCACCAATTTATTCAGCCCATTCGGTTTTCTAAAAAGAAATCACACTTCTTTATCCGGATAATTCAGCATGCCAATAACACGCGGATTCTTGTATTACATAAAAAATACTATAGAGAAGAAACGTACCTTATCCCCGATGATAATGATGAAGTTGTCTATTACAACAGTCGACTCATATTGTCCCAGCCCATTATGGGACTGTGGAATAAAATCTGGAACCCATAAGCACAGTCGGACGAGTTAAGAGTGTTGATGCATAATTTTATTCTTTCTCTTGGCCAATTCCAATGCATTGAATAGAAGGAAGCATTTTCTCAGTTTGGGTAATGCCAAACATGTGTGCCTTCCTATGCTCCTTCGTCGTTTGACCAAAAAGAAAGTCCTCTGAGAATTTGAAAACTTTCTTAAGTAAAAGTCTATTTTGAAATTTATCTCGCTCTCTCTAAACTTCACTTTTATACAGCAGTGGTACGATGAAAAAGAGACTCTCGACTCTCTCATACACTCTCTTCTTCTGTGATGATACAAATAATCTCTCTCTTCCCCTGTAATTTCGTACTGGGCATCCTTGCTTTTTTGGAAGTACAAAGTAGGCAAGTATCTTTTTACAACCATAAACTGACATCGGTGCAGACAGAAAACTGTATAGATTCTTATGGCATGGAACTGTTTATTATTCTTGTCCATAGCTCCACACGTTCGAACGTGAGGATGAGATTTTTGCCATGAGACGAGGAGGAGGAGGAAAGATATGCTTTACTTACTTTTACTCTTTCTTCGAGGTTGACACTACTAAGAAAATATTAAATGTATTATTACTTTTACTGCACTACCTAGAATTGACCCATCTCTCAGATTAGATTGTACGTAACTTGAATTCCCTCTTTAGCACTTTTAAGCCCTTGCTTTACTCTCACAAACTTTCTCCCCCTTTGCACCCATACCACCGATAAAATAAACGTAACTTTGCATAGCCGAAAAAGAATTTAAATAGCGGTTATCCAAGAAAGAAGTGGCAATAACAGAACAAACAACAGGGAAATGACATAACAAAAATAGTTCAAATGCTCACCAGTGGGAAATTCTAATTCAACCCCACCCACCAAGAACAAAAACTTCAATACATATGCAACCTTGTAGAAAGAAAGAAAGAAGGAAGAAGTATTATGCGTGGCATGGCGTGGTGGAGGGAGATATCCAGGCAATGCGAAATCTATGATTCCCTTGGGTTTCAATAAATTATATGAACGAGACGGTTGGAGAAAACATCTGCAAAAATATGTTTGGTGGTGCACAGATAACAGTAATTCATTTCATACAAACTCAACTACCACCATTTCCTCCTCCAATCCAATGTTTTTAACACTTGGAGAAAAGAAAGTAGTAACGCTGCTCAAGACCGGCAAAAAAGGTTACATTGCATTACATTACAAAAGTTGATGATAACAAACACGACCGCTAACTGAACAATCTCAATTCCTCCTTCCTTTCCCGTTTAACGTGCTGATTAAAAACTTCAACACTGATAATTAATGTCTTCTTCATGTTCTCTGTGTTATTATTATACCGAGAAGAAGGGCAACCGATGATACATAAAAAGCTGCTAGCCTTCGCCTTTTCACACTGCATCAGATTAGATAAGTCAAAGTCAAATATGAATGAAAGAGATAAGAGAAAGCGTCCTACACATACTACTTGAATGAAATGAAATACAAGGTCTATCTATCTATAAACGAGAAATAAATCAACAAAAAGATATAAAATAGATGCGGAATGTTTTATGTAACATCAACACGACTCGTAAAAACTTTTTTGCTTCCGGAATTTTTAATGTGAAAGTTTTATACCTCGTCTTCTTCGGAAGTCATTTTTAGTTTGGGTTTTAAATGTCCTGTTTCCCCGTACGCTGTGATGTTGTTGTGACGGTATGGATGGTGGCGTCTATTTCCTTTTCCACGACCATGGTCGGACCCGATAAGCCCGTGTCGTACAGATTTTTTGGACCTCTTTCGCTTGAATGCACAACAACCCATTGTACTTACAGCTTACAAGGACAGGGACAGTGTGTTGTGTACCACGACGAAGTTTACTTTTAAAGTTGGCACAATGAAAATAGTGAAATTCCAATTCCGCAAGCTGCACTTTTGCAGCAGGCTTCTGCTACTGAAATTGAAATGGAACTGAGAAGGAAGAGGTAATATTGGCTCTGATTGTAATAAATAACACACATAAATACTGCAGTTTCATTCAGTCTTGTTGACGGCCTTGAGAGTAATTGGTACATCATCACAGAGGAGAGCACAAATAATGGCTTCAATTTACAAACACGACATCATAACGCCACTTTATCTGCATATTTGTACAGTCGCAAATAAGTCCAAAAGTGGTATCGTGTTCATCCAGTCAGTTATTCATGCAGACTATGGCGATTAGTTGGGGAGCAGGTCAGATTGGGTGGTAAAATGTTGGCAAAATATCTCATCAATGCAGTCCCATTAATTACAACTATTCACTTCGGGTTGTTGAGTCACAACTCAACAATTTAACTCGTCTGGCTTATTCTTGACATTCTTTTCACACGAGAAATCACTCATGATTGTTTTGCCATGATTGCCAATTGCCAATATGATTGGTTACAAATCGCACACTTTCGTCTTTAAAATCTATGCAGAAACCTAATCTTAGAAACATATTACACGCACTTCTCGAACAGACAAAATAACTTTGCACGTTTGTTCACACCAATCAACTGAATGTTGAAACTTCATTCACAATGAAGTATTAAAGGCAATTTTATGTAAAGAACAATATTAGATTTAGCTTTCAATAGAAAGTCCTCACAACCCAAAGCAAAATGACTGTACAGTTTCTGTCTGTCTGGGACACTTCTGCTGGTCTGCATCTCGATTGTGATGCCAGTCAACACCTACAAATCTCATGCACTGCAAGAGTGATTAACAACAGGTGAATACAAATTGAACGGATTTTATTATGATAGTTTAGCTTAGCTGTCCAATACGTTATGCTAATAACTGTGCCACCCCTAACATAAAGAACGCAGAGTTATTATGGCATATTGTAGATTCGTAGCGTGATACTATTATGAGTTCTAATATTGTGTGTAAACAATGAAAGGGATATTGTTGAAGAAAGAGTGCTATTTGTGCTGGGCTTTGGGCTGGGCTTGCGTGTGTAGAATAGTAATTAATGAATGGAGCAAAAGTTTAAATGCAATTTTACACATTGACTTGAAAAATATGGCGTGCATCATTTCAAAGGATTTCACTTTCGTCAATTCAATTCAAGCTTACATAATATCAGTTTGTATAAGTACACCAAGAATCAATTAACTAAGCTAACAATGACAAATGGATTGAGCGGACCATTTATGCTACTAAAACAAAGCTTATTTACGATACATTACCCACACAACACTTTAAAATGGCCTGTGTGACGATGAAATATGGGTGAAAATGAGGAATTCGAAATTCAAGAGGAGAGGATGTCAATACTGACTTATTGTCTATATCGAGTGTTTAAAATTTCCATCTAAATTGAAATCGCCCTTGTCATTTAAGGTTAACAACAACAAAGCAGACGAATGTGAACTGTACACGCTTTTAGCTTTTGATTTTGATGGGAGACAAAACACTACACTCAAGGATCCGGATGCTGCTAATGGATGTTGACTCAGCAAATGGGTGTCATGATTATCCAACACTGATTGCATCCTAATCATGAAACACTTTCTAATGCAAAGTTTAAATCCATCCTGAGCACAAGAGATTTAAACTCGGACGGAATGGAACAAATAGAAGATAAATATATGCAAATGGTAGGACGTTCGAGTCTGAGGCACATATTTCCTGAAGTGTCAACTCAAACAAAACTATCAAATGAGAACTTGAGAAAGAAACAAATAAGTATGAAGATATCTCCGCCTCGTATATGTATTCCATTTCTCAAGGAAAATATTAAACAATTCAAATGATGCTATTTGCTGTTTAAACAATGGCTAACAAAAGCATAAATGTCAAAGAAGACTAAGTTTAAGAAGTGGGCAGTAATCTCGTCGAGCAAAGAAAAGACAAATAGCAAATTGTCCATCCAGCGTGCACGTTGTTATATTCTGTGCCAAAGCAAAGTTGGATAAATTCTCAAAACGCATTTTTCTGCACCATTAATAATCAAACTTTCTCCTTTAATTCCTTTTCTCCTTGTGTAGAAAATGTATCGGCTTTTATATTGCTTTCGACTACGACACGACTAAACTGATGCAATCACGTTTTGTGATAGCCATTGCAGATCACATATTTTGAAAGCAAAGGTCATGCAGAAATCCATTGAAGGATACGGGAAAACGTTCAAGCTATGAAGACCAAGTCAAGTAAATTCTGAGAAGGTTTGCAAGTTTGCATTCCAGAATGAGCTAGGTAGGCATTAGTGCGTAACTTTCCCTTGGAACGTGATATAATTACTTAATCCTCAACTCAACTTGCGTCGAAGTAAACAGCAGGGGTATGTTTAATTTGTTTTTGTTTACCTCGCGTTTTACCTTACATAACGTAACGTCATAGGGTGGTGTAAATGAGAAGTCGAGCAAAGTTAATCTTGCTTTCTTAATCCCTTATCCATATACCTAGAAGTGGAGGAACTGCGACCAGAGCAAGGACGCCAGGAGGAAATATTTTCGATATAAAATTCCAGAGTAGAAAAAGCGACACACGCAAACACAAATTTACACCAATGAGACGAAAACTGCGTAGCCTGCAGGAGAGTTAAAGCCTTTAAGAGTACAAACTTGTGAAATTCTTGAGAACTTTTGCTTACACCGAAACTTTGAAAACGACTCTCGTCAAAAGCAACCCGTATGGATGGAAATAATTTGAATTGTGCGTCTTACAAGGACGAAGACAAATGCGTATTTCATTTCATTTTATACTTATGCAAAGTACGAGTAAGCACCGAGAATTTGAATGATTAGGTAATTAAGCCGTGCCACCTTTCCGCCATAATTAAGTGACTGTCGCTGTAAATAAATTCTCTTAAGTGGACCGATCAAGTCAAACATCGAGTTGAAAATGTGCTTCTCTCAACAATTTAAGGTAATCTCTTTTCCTCATCCCAAGCCAAGCCATCTTGATCTTGTCAACTCAACCGCGTCCGTCCTTCTTCCCTCTGCAGAGTTTTCAAGTTTAGATATTTCACTTCCTATTTTGGAAACTGGAGGACATTAGTAGTTTTTTTTCTTAACATTAACCTCATTCTTTGACTGCTTTTGGAGTGCCATTAAAACTCACTGTCTTCTTTGAACTTTATATTTTTTGTCCACCCGTAAAACATGAGAGATTAACATCAACAGAAGAAAAGCAAGTTGGCTAAAACATGTCTCATTTCCTTTGTACAAGGAAAAGCAGTAGGTATAGTAAACCAGTAGCAGAAAAGAGAATGCTCTAATTGGACTTTGTGACTGCTCGAAATCTCTCATGAATGGCTCTAATGAGTTTGGTACCAACATAAAATGACATTTTAATGGGTAAAGTCAGATCAAGGAACTCCAAAAAAGAAAAGCACTAATAAAAGATGGAGAAAGGACAAAAAGCGTTTTCTAAATAGTTGAAGTGGAAGTTGTTCCTTTTACGTCCAGCAAATATAATAATAATAATTACAGACAAGGACAGGACGCGAACTACCTAAATACTGCGAATCACAAAGCGACTGGTGTCATAAGTCGTGATGATTCCTTATGCTATTACTTTTGTTTGATGACGATGACAAAGAATGATCAAAAGGGAAAGGCGGATGTCTTCTTCAACTTCCTTCCTCTCCACTTTCTCTTTAACTGCAGAGAAAAATACTGACTGAGACCGGGAAACAAATAAAAATGCAGTCAAACCATTAAAACTGTCTCAGAACAATTAAAGCTTTGTCCCTATGTCTCAAGCAACGTTGCAATCTTTTAGTACAGTGCAACATGCGTTCAATACACTCAAAAAATAGAATGAATTTGGCATCCCAATCGTTTAAACATCACAAAAAAGTTTATTGAGATGCTCTCTTCCTCTTCTGTGTTTATGTTGTCAGATTTGGGTTGTACAAAATGACTTTCAGACACATTGTCACCATCTACTTGTTTTTAACAGAAGCCAAGCCATGTTTATCCTAGTTTAAAACTTTGGAATTTTTACACTTTCGACATCCATGGTTCATTGACCGACATTCATTAATATTTTTGTATACTTTAAAGTTTTTTAGCTTCAACTAACACCATCACTGACCGAAAGAGAGCAATCTGGTACTTTACCATCATTATCATAATACTACTGACGCTATCAACTAATCAGGCAATCAACTTAACTCCGGTGTAAAAAAAAATATTTAAATTGTTTAGTAAACAGTCAGAAAATACCCGGCACCCAACTGCCTGGCACCGGTCTAGGCGTTGGCCAAATTGAAAATCTGTTCAAAACTTTAAATTATGCACCAATGCAACAGCCTTGCCTATGCATTTTTTGTCTTAACTATGCAGGGAAATGCAAGGAGCAATTCATTCACGGTATGCAATGAATTAGTGTAAACAAACATTCTCCTTCGTTAAGTCAAGTGGATTGAATAACGAGGAGATACCTGCAGATTTATGAAATTCGAAAAGTTTCCCTGAAAGTTGTATACTCTTTGTGCATTGTGCAAAATATTTTTGTCAGTCTGCCAAAAACAACTCATTACCGAGCCTACCGAATAGGATTAGACAAGAACAGGAAGCTCTACGGCCGCTACCTATTCTGGATGGATTAACCGTAATCTTAATCTTTACCACATCACACCACATCATATTTGGCAACAACTTTTCTTTCGCACTATGCGGTAGACTTTTTAAGCTGAAGTTTAAAAATCGGTTTTTTATAAATTAGAATTGAACAATTGTGAATTGATTTAAAAAACCGGGATCCGTCCGGGTGTGAAGTGAAAATGTGGTCTTGTGTAGCGCAAAAGACTTCAGTATGTGGAAGATAATGAGTGCTTATTGTTCACAAGAGAGATGAAAAGATGACTCTTTGAAGTGCACAGTTGAATATTTATGAGCCACAGATTGAATTAGTACATGACCATGGGTTTTCTTCAGAAGCTCCTCACTACATTTTAAACTTGACAGAGAGTGTAATAAAGTTCATGTCTTTAAACAATGAGTTGCAAAGCTAAACCACAAATAATTCTCTTTTAATATTTAAATCACTCGACAGGTAGTCCTTTAGTTTTCTTCCAAACTCAACAACTGCAAGCCACAACTTCAGCCATCATAATGGCAAAGTACTTGAATGATTATTATAAGCATTCTTGGATGAGAATTGATCGAGTCGTCTTCCTTTTAACAATCAAAAGTGCTACATGCAGTCCCAATCGTTTTGTTTCCCTCTTCTATCGTTCATCATCAAGAATACAGAATAATAAAATACATTCCATTTTATTTTCTCTTGTCAAAACTCATCTCTGCATTATTTACTACGGGCATTTTTATGAATGAATGGATAAGTAAATGAATGAATGAGAAGAGAGACGTGGGCAAGACGCTTCACAATTGTCATAATCAAAAGATTTGTTGAATTTGAATTCTTTTGAGTTACAAAGTTCTCTGAGGCCTGCTAAAAATGCATTGACAGCTCGTTAGCACTTACAGAAATACGTGAGCAGGTGAGTCCGAATAAGCCTTGCCTGTTGAATTGTCATTAAGTATCCTTGTTGATTTGATTTTTGCATAGTACTCATTCCTCCCACACTCCTCAGGATTGTTTCTCAAGTTCACAGTTTGATTAGTCGGTAGGACGGAAGGAATGATATGAAATTGCTTCTTAAAAGGTTAGTTGAGCTGCTGTAAGTCAACCGGGCTTTGACTATGTATAAGTCGGAAAGGTGGGATTAGGATCGAATCCTGCTTAGAATTTTAATTTATCTCATCTCTCACTGATTGTGAATGCATCATTTGCATTTGCATCTCAATCGCTTGTGAATCTTTCTCCCTCTTCTTCAGCGATAAAATGAACTAAAGCTCTCTGACTTTGATCTTAAAGCATAAGAAAAGGGATTTTGATTTAAATTGGAAAATACATTTTGCTCTGTTAATGCGGCTGTCCTTCGCACCAAAAAGTAAAATTGTGATTCATTGACTTGTTTCACATGATATATTTGAGGGTGAAGAATGGAGAAAGGAAGTTCATCCCTTGCATACGAAATTCGGTCGAGGGGACTAAATCAAGTTAAATTGGAGTGTGATGCTGATGCTGATGTGATATGACTGTTACTAAATTCCTCAAACATTTTAACGTGATTTTAACATTTTAATAGACTAACACAATAAATCAAAATGATCCAAGTTTTAGGACAATTCATTGTCTGTAATAAAAAGATAAAGTGTTAAACCTCTGACTTTTCCTTTATGGATGAGTGTGCACCCATCCGCTTGATCATCCTCATCTTAATCAATTGAGGTCATCTCCCAAAGACAAAACACTTTGAATTTGAATAGAATGGAATGAGAACATTTAATGATGAGAAATCGCAGTCTTCCATCAATCCTGATTTTAATCCATTATTGCTTAAGTGCTTTGGGGGGAATAATGTGACAAGGAAGATCAACTCACAGTTCAGTAAATATTAATAATGACAGGCAGTGCTTCATTCATGTCGGAAAGTTATAAACAATAGTATCACTCCTCTACTATTAGAAGGGCCTTCTCAGAGCCTTCTCAGAGGGCAAAGACTGTAAGAAATTGATATTTGGCACAAGAAGATTGTTCATTGTTGAAAGCCCAATCGTGAATAATAAAAGAAAATGAAAGTAAATCAGAGTGACGTGGTTTTAATTTTCAATCACACCAACTTGCACACTATAGCAGTGCAAAGTCATTTTGTGACTAATTGTTGTTGCGGCCGCTTTGCATGCAATTAATTAGTCATGCCAAGCCTAAAGACTTTAGGCCTGTCTTTCAGTTGAAGTGTCAAGTCAACTTATCTCAATTAAAGGTACAGATTCCTTCTTGCAGGTAGGAGCTACTCATCTACACTCCTTTTTGAAAGCTCTATACTTTTTTAGCACCACTGAATAAACAAGGAGTTGACTTTTGGATCTTTCAAACAGCAGCACATCAAAAACAACAATCGACCGAAAGGGTTGTAGTCACTTCCTCTTTTAGCCATAGACTACCTGTTCCACCCAAAATTGATTGCCATTCATCGTCATCAGAGATTTGGACCTGGACATGGACACCACTGTTATCAATCAGACAAGTTTATATATCTTGATCAATTACTCCAGCAAAAGCCATAATACTTGACAGTATTATTTTCACTTTGCAGATCACATTGACATTGGATTGATGATTCAAGAAGTCCTACTGTCTCGGGATTGGATTCCACACCAGGTAACAAAATGTAACAAATTCCAAATATGGAGATATGAGTAATAAACATCACATTTTACTATTCAGGCACTTTGCAGCTTACACAGCAATAAACAACAAAGACAAATGCAAGGAAGATCGGATGATAAAGGATTATTGCGAATGAAATACCTGCACACCTACACATCAAAACATTGCACTGGGAAATGATATGATGAGAAAAGTAAAGTAACATTCTTTGAAACATCACACAAAACTCCATTATTTTTTAAAGACGAAGAAGAATCCCACAAAACTTGACGTCTTATTACATGTCATTTTCTTGATACCATTTCATTATTATTAGCAAAGGAAGATTGCATTTTTTATTTCCATCTTTCTATTCTCGGCATCTTTTTCGACATGTATCTCTCTCTCTCTCTCGTGGCATTACTAATTCAGAAAGTCGAATAACATCATTTCCTTCGTATCATGAGAAAGATCAGAGTGCGAATGCATGGAGGAAAAAATAAGATGGATGGATGGAAAGACGTGGCTGAGGTATTCAGTAATAGAATGGTGAATTAATGGACTTTCTCCCAGGTTCTTCTTCATTCTTTCCTTTTTACATTAACTTCAACTTTCCCATTACTTTATAACCTTTTACCTTGTCTGACTGACACTACTATAATTTATTCACAAGCGGGGTAAAACAAAGTGTACCTAAGATGTACCTACGCCTTCTTATCGTGTTTGCAGTCAAATACATAATGCCATCATTGTCATTAAACAAACACTTGTGTTTAATGTTCACATTCCTAAAAATATCGTTAAAAAGGAATGACACTTTCGACTCCTTCTTCAACGGAAGTCAGTCAAGTACTTACAACCACTACTGTCAACTTCATTTGAAGAAAACAGCTTGTCTTAAAACTTGTTGGTCTTCCTTTTATTCCCATTATTCGAATCAGAAACTGCAACCGGTTCTTTTTTATCCCAATTATGTCTAAATAGCAGCAACTCACAATGGCAGAGTCTCATGTAAGAATTCAGCCATATCTTGTTGACCTGTTTTGCAGCTATTACACTTTTCTTTTCTTTTGTTTCGTTGATTTGATTGAATGCTTCTAGAAGAGAGTGAAAAACAACTTTGTTTTTCTTCATGAAGACTAACTACTTCAAAGCAACAGAAGTTAAAGTAAAACTTCCAGCCACAGAAATGACTACACAAAGGATTCAAAAGATTTATTGCGATATTCGAATCAATTCAAAAGTCTTGATTATTATATAGATGTCAAGGAGCGCATAGAAGATAAAAAAGAGCGCAATCAACCCTCAAAGAAGAAAAGATAAAGAATGAAACAACGCAGTTACAAAGAATGAAAGGCGATTAGTTTGCGAATTAAAATGTCACATGTACAATGTATGTGGTACTCATGTGAAATGAAATGTGTGCGAGCAACAAAACGAGTCAACCAAAATGAACGGACATGAATGACAAAACAAATCAAGTAATGTTGCAATACCTGTTTCAAGATCCAATTTGACATGTTTCTGCCAAGAGAACTATTGTCGACTTCTGAAGCGTCAGAATTCATGGCCAATTATCAAGTCATAGACACCGCAGTTTGTCAAATCAAATATGCTGAATTGTCTTCAAAGTAGAAACTCATATGAAGAATTGTTGTAGATCTGTGAGGTAATGTTTGTCACAGGTTCACTTTGCCCCGAATGAAGTTTTAGAAGAAGACTGTAATGAAAACTTATTTTTCTGCGTAATTGTCCATAGATCATACCCAACTTTAATTCCATGTGTTGCTGCACCTGCATCTTCTGTTATACGTATTTATGCAAATGTGAGGGCTTAATTTAGCCACGGTCTCAGGAGCCAACGGTGGTTTGAGAGTCACACTGAATGTGTTCATTTACTGTTCACGAACGACGACCAAACACACAGGTAATCCGGTTCCAGCAGTAAATCTCCAGTTTCCTGAATCCAAACTCTCTCAAGTTACAGTTACGACTAAAGTAAGACACGGCAACTGCAGGGGTACATATACCCCAACAACACTAGCATCTAAATAACAAATTCCTCTGTCCCACACGACGTGTACGAGTGAAATCGACTAATGCAGCAGAGTAAAAGTAGAGTTCCATGTTATGAGATCATTCTAATCCGGTCCAGGAAGAAGGAAGGTGGATGGAAAATAACAATAAGGACGCAGTCACAAAATTGAATTAAATGAAGGAAGACGGACAGCTATGAAAATTGGTTTTGTTACGGAGAGTCGGTCGGAATTGCTGTTCAAGTTTTTATGGGGACGACGACTGCTGCACACTTTACTTTCTTCAAAGTATTATTGTAAGTAACATGAGCTGGATGGATCTGATCAGTAATGCTGATGATGTCCTCTCTCTTGTAAAACGTGATAGCCTTTGTGTGGTAATGTTGAATTTAAACAAAAATAACCAACCATTCATTGAACTGCACCCCAGAGAAAAATTTAGTGGTCTTTTCCATCCGAAATAAATGGGAATTATTCATGACACTACCAAAGCATTTACGGCTATAGGTTAAATGGTTAAACCGAAGTCGCAGCTTTGAAGATTTAATTAATTGAGCTTCGAGAACGATGAAGGCACTCTATGGTACTGTCCTACACACGATCGTTTGGTGTAGCTGACCCCATAAAATATTTATTTCGGTTGATTTTGAACCTGGGATCTCCGGCATAGGACACGACAAATCGAAGGTATCCTATAACTGATGATTCTCAATCAACCCTGCAGAACTTGCAACCTATGCCTTTACATTTTATGGCTCAAGAAAAATTTTCTACGTCTCTGCACGCTTTTCAACTGATTCGATGCATTAACTTTTATTTACAACAGCGTGATGAAGTCGAGGATAATCAAGTCATAAAATAAGTTACTCTCTGTCTATCTGCTGGCATTTAAAAAAAGAGTGTGATTTGATATGAACTTATGCCAGGGCAGAATAATATGACCGCATAAAGTATGAGTGCACACAGACAGATAAGGCATTTAGTTGAGTTTACATTGTACCTATGCCCCAATTGACACAGCCAGACACAATATATAAAATATAGTTATGGTTTAATAATGTTGATGGCAATCACCATCAAAGGAAGTAATCAACGAAAGGTAGTAAAGTGAACAATCCATAATAAATACAAATTTCCATCGGCAGCCCAGCAGCTCAATTGACAGCCAATGCACTATATATATTGACGGTAACAAAAGGGACGACAGGGAGATAATTATTCATTAGCACTTTTCTATATGCTTCATCCCTCGTGACATACAAAGACAGGTTGAAACTATATACCATGTTATTATAATGTAGCAGCAGCAACCTGTCCCATCAACTAAAAGGAGAGAAAAGGTGGGCCAATTTTGCAATCAAAGGGGGTTGCATTCGCATTCGCAAACTTGCAAAAAAACTAGTCTGCAATTCTGCATAGAACTTTTTATTTCTACACCAATGCATTCCCACAAGTTCATAGAATACGCAAATTACTTATTCAATCAACTCTCACTATCGTTCTCCTCAATAGAAAAGTCTATAGTTTGTTTTTACATTGATAGAAATGTCAGGCAGGCTTACCTGTCTCATGTCTAACTGTCGTTTGTCAACTCTCCAGACCCCATTGCCTCGACCATTCCCACCTCCACTTCTTGTCCCACCACCACCACCGTTTTCCTGTGAAGAAAGAGTAAAAAGAAATCAGATTAATAGCATGTAAACGACACCATCCGTTTCACATTTATTTTATCGCCTTCTTAATTCCATTCTTTTGTTTTTTCTATGATATGGGGTAAAGTAAAAGGCCTACTTGGGACATAAGAAACAAGGGCTAAGAAGGACAGGATTGTTTACCTTGCCCCACATTCTTTGAGTGACTAGTAGTATGTCGCAGTATGTGATTTCTTATGCACCAGCAAAACCAAGGCAAATTCCTTCCAATCTTTTTGCGTTCGCCATTTAGTTATTTAATCGATTTCCTAATTTTTGCAAACTCAGCATTTCTTATAGTCTCTTTTGCAATAGAGGGTCAAACCCAAGCTTGTAGTAAACACAGCGTAGGAAGATAACGAAGCAGAAATTCGCATGCCGAAATCAGGGCAAGACATTTATTTATGAGATGTTCCAGTTTCTTCTCATTTCATTGTGGTTGGTCTCTTTTCCTTTTGTTGAGGATGAATGGAAGTGGAATGAGAATCGGAGAAAAAAAGACTGGCTGGGAAAGGCGAATGAATGAATGAGGAATCAAAAAAAGAAATTATTCGGAACTTTGTTCACGCATCATTGCATTGTTCGTTTATCATCTCAATTTCAACGGAAGAAAAGGGAAAGTGATTTGATTTGATTTCGTTTACCGTTGTATTCCTTGCAACTTTCCATCAGCCTATAAAATGTAAACGGGAAAATGGTCATTGTCATTTTTATGCTTGACTAATTTAATTTACCAATATAATAGTGTTCGTAGTTTTAAACATTTAGAGAAGTCTTTAAAACACGGATTCTGTTAAAGAATTTTCTCCAATTCGATGTGTACATTGTTGGAGCACAACACAACAATCCACTTATACCTTCTCGTAGTTTTATTTATCCGTCAAGTTTAACCCTGATTTACCGAGGTCATGAAATCATTATTCACGTTTTATGGGAAAATCAATATGAAGCATCAAACGAACGAACCAACTGTTTTGCTTTTTGCCCCCTCCCACTTTGACAACAAAGTATTAGAAAGGAGCATAGGTAGTTCTCTCTATCATCATCTCATTACAGACAGACATTAAGCTTTATGGAACCTTAATCAATCAACCTAAATAAATTGATAAACACAGTGCACATCATCAAGTAAGTGTAACCAACCATTGTTTATCTCTTCCTGAAAACACCTACCTTTCCTATTTCATCACAAATCTAGAATCGATTCCTCTTGACCACGCCAAACAATTGAATTATACACCTATGGAATATCGAACGAGGATTGATTCAATTGATCATCCAAAATTGCAGGTCTTGGTTCCACTAGGGAATTTATCTGGTCCGGGAATATTTTATCAAAATGAGATGGCCCACTTCTCTGTGACACAAAACAGCCGGCATAATAAAAAAAAAGTGCATAATCACATAAAATGGAATGGAATGTAGAGTAAAAGCCCCGACTGTAATAAAACGAATTTGCTTTCACGACACAAACAAAATGTAAATGAGAATGTGTATTTTGATATCTACCAAATCTGGGTCATTCCGAATTACTTATGTATGGGAAATGGATGTGTTTGATTGTGCGGAAATTGGGAAAAAAGTCCGTTTGGAAGGTGGGGTGGGGAACGTATTCTAAAATCAAAAAAATCAACAATTACTGTACTGCTTAGTGTCATTAAGCCACTTTGCGCGATAGTTATCGTCGCTTTCACATTAACTTTGCAGGTCCAAGAAACAGTAGACAAATTCGCACGCTAATGTAAAAGGATGCATTTGAGACTAAAGACAATGAACTTTATAGAGGAAGTTTTAATTATTATCATCGGCACTTCTTGGCATTGTCTTCGACTGACTACGATGGGCTTCTCATTTTAACCACTTCCCTTCAACATTCAACCAAACGTGCTGTGCATGCATGCTGCAATCAATTATAAAGATGTAAAAATGTGCATCATAATAATTTAATTTTGTACGATACATGATCAGCAGCAAAAATAATGAAAAGCGGAAACCGGAAAGGTGGGTAGGCGTACACAACAGCTTTCCAATTTTTATTTATTTATAAAGCTACAATTGACTGGGCAAAGGGAAATTTCAAATCTGAGCCAAGGGCTCTCTTCTCTACACAAAAGAAATCTTTTTAGTGGGGCAATTCAATCACAATCGGTGAGTCCGTTTCAATTTGAAACGCTGCTGGCAGAGTGACAAGAATATTATGGATGGAATGAATCAAATGTCATCATCAATTCCTCACCTAAAAACAATTATTGTAAAATAGCAATGAATGGATTTGACTAATTTGGAAGAACGAGGTTAAGCCTCACTTCACATTGTCTTTCCACTACCGCGATGAGTCGCTAATTATGGGCGTCATTTGCTATTTCTACAAATTGAAACCTAATCGCATCATCCTACACACGAATTTATAAGATGAAGATCGAGTGAAGCCTCATGTTTTCATTGGAAAGGGCGTATAACATCAATAGCTGTATACAATCGAGAGGACACCCTGCAGTTAAGACTTTAAGACAGAGAGAGAATTTATAACGCTTTATCCATTGTTTGCAAAAACTATCCAAAGTCTTCCAAGAATTCAAAAGAACCGAAATTCGGTGATACATTTTTCTGAATGACTATAACAGAGTTATTTGATACCGTTTGGAAGGAAAGGAAAAGAGTGCAATGAAAAGACTTTAAAATTACAGGAACGTTCTTTGAACCCTGATCACAAATGTGGAGATGAAACTTTTCTCAATTTTGTCTCAATTCACGCTCACTGTCGTGTGCACTTTTAATAATCGAACTCTTCAAGTTGCAGAATATTTTTAGACTCTTGTATCTTCTTGTCTGTCAACAAATAAACTTCCTCAATAGCGGCATTCATGCAGACAGTTTTAAAAGGAATACGTGACACTGTCCGTTCATCTTCAAAAGATTTTTAGGACAAAAAACATAGAAAAAACAGGCTTTCACACAAAGAAATAGAGTCATCACAACAATCATCATAAATGACCAAAAAGGTCTTGGTCGCAAAATATAAACTCATGCATGTTAAAAGGGTTGACGAACAATTATAGAAATTATTGCACGAAATATTTAGTATTCCTCTCACCCTTCCAAAGAACTTTGCTGAAAAATTTTAAGCCGATAGTACAAGTTGCGAAGAAAAGGTCAAAGTTTTATACTTCAAATTACCAACTGCTGAGCTCTCTCGCAATAATGTGCTACGCACTAATCCGTGACTTAATTGTACCCCATTGTCTGAATCTTCTTGCAGATAAAATAACACCGAACGAACCGGACCTGGGCTTTTAGTTTTCTTCATTTTACTCAGATAAATGATAATTCTGACAGCAAATCGCAAACACTCTCAAAAACCATCTCCACTAAAGCTACTCAAGATTTCGTCTGCAAATCTTAGGGAGAAAAATCTTGTTCCTTTGCACCATCATCATCATCAGCAATCACTAATATGAAGAACAATGAAGAACTGCCAAATTGTTACGCAATATGCGAAATGCAATATGTACACCCAACAGCTTTAAAAAGTCTAACAATGTATCAAACAATGACGTCCATGCGGAGACCAATTTTGTTTGGATATGCGACATGAAGTTGATGAATGATGAATTCAAATATTTAAGTATAGGTTTGTGTGTAGACAGGGCACTAAATCATAGAAATAACTTGAGAATGCTGACTGATGGAGCATTATATGCAAATTTGCTCTGAGGGAACATCTATTCAGTCATTTATTTTCGTAATGGATGCCATTTAAAAGTGTTTTCTTCCTAAATGTTATCATCATCATTGCATCCTTATGTCGAGAGTCGAGATTGAAATTAACAACGTTATGGTTGAAAATGAATTATAAAATAATGCACAATGCAGCAGCATGTCATCAAGTGTTTGATTCAAAATGACGAATCGTTTCAATTTTTGTCTAGCCATTGGCTATAAACCTCGTCAGCCCTTTTTTTGCAGTTTGATTCTTGCAGACAACATGCAACATGTCCAACAAGCTTTCCTTCTTTGATTTCGGGATTAAGACTTTCTGTTCTTCAACTCGCTCGTAGGATAAGATGAAGTATCAAAACAGAAGTGTGCATCCATTTCGCAGTGCACACATATTTTTAGTATTTTGTGAATAGAACCAATGAACAAAATTCATGTGTTTTATTGAGCGAAGATAATCATTAATCAATCAATCACAGTCAAAGAAAAAGGATAATTCGATTTGCTTCGACTCCGACATCACTCTCCCTCTTGCTTTCTCTCTTCTTTCCATTACGAATCATTAATTCATTGCGTCTGCATCTTTCATTAAGACAAAGCCAATCATTTAAAGTACTAGTGGTAGTACATTTTAATTACTACCTTAACCTTACCTTACCTCACATGCAAATAAAGAGTTTCAAGTACAGACGGATGTAGTGAGTGAACAATTCGAGTACTCACTCACTGTTAGTCAGACCATCTTCGTAGACATATCTTAATTTACAAGTTAAAGCTCATTTGTGATGCCTAATTGAATGTATGTCCCTGAGGAGCAGTAACAAATAGTCATGTTATTATTTGTCATTCCTCTACCTTGCCATTTTACAAATATGGAAAGTGTAAAGAGTTTTTATGTCTGGTATTTATTTGAAATTCAAATATGTTGGTCAATCCTTATAAGCCGATAAGCCCTTCTCCGTAGTACTGCCATGTCGCGAAAAAAGTGATAATAAGATTAGAATTAGAGAGAAACAGTATTGAGAGAACGCACACCTTGTGTTTGGCAATATTGCAAAAAATGTCGACCTTTCACATCCACCATCTGCTAAAGCAGACGCACGTTTCATGCATGAAAGTAAAAAGAGAAATTATTGCCACACACACATGAATGTAATACCTAGTATTCTATCGTGCACAATAATGCGAGTCGTGAAAATAATATTATTTCTGTTTGTGAAGAAATAATAGGCTTGATGATGATACTTATTTGAAGTTTAGAAGACAGCAACATATTTAGCAAACAGAACAGGTAACTAAAAAAGTTAAAAACGAACAGAACGTGATGCGGCATTTAGTTTGGTTGATGCTGATACATCTTCTCTTCTTTCAATTCCAACCTAACCTGGGGTTCTCCGTATTCAGCTATTATTTTGTGAACTACAGGAGGCTCTGTGTTGTTGGTGGATATTTTTGCATCCACGCTTTACACACCAACCATAAAGAACAATCAACGGAACAAAGCATCTTATCCTTACCTGGTGCCAATAACTATTCATGGATGAAAAGCAGCTTAATTGCAAAAACAACTGGTGTGCAAATTCATTGGAAGGAGTTTAGTCCAGTGAAGCTGACCTGAATATGGCTATGGTTTGGCAGCTGTGTAATGTAATAAGCTATTGGCATCATCTTCGTCATACTTGGCATTATTTTTCCCACAAAATTCGTGACACGGACTGCATTAAAACAAAACATCAAAGGCTGCGTATACAAACTTCAAGGATCAATCATCTTCATCATGATCATCACACCATATCGTCTCACTTGAATGAACCATTTTTTAGTTTGTAGTGCTTTTTTAAATTAATCAACCCAAAAATGCTAATTTCCTTAGTATGTCATTTTTCTTGAATAGTCCATTAGTAAATCTGATCATTGATTTCGGTATATTTTCATAATGCAGAGTTTCATTTTAGCAAACACATCATAATTGGACAAACGAGCTTAGTGAAATTGTCTCCAACAAAACTTATTCTTTACCTTCAGCAACGCCATAAATGTCAATGCCAAAACGCTCAATTGTCCCTTTCTATTACAAACGACTCCTATTACCTATGCTGTTGCAGAGACTCTGTAAAGCCGCATGGTGAGGTATTTTTGCGAAGTAATGCAATGTCCCAGGAACGCAATAACAACATCATGCATAATTCAATGTGGTGGATGTGGCTGATTTGCAGATTCAGATGGATATTATAGCAAACTCATCAATAAGCAACTCAAACATGCATGTCTCAAAGATGCTAAAAAATGACCTTGTCCCAACTTCACAAGGAATTGATCAAGATTAATTCTACGCGCACCAGCTAGCTCTATAGCTATTCGTTTGCTGCTTTAGGACAAACAATTATGCACCTTACCATAAGCGTGTTTCACACAAAATATAAATTGTTTGGTTTACAAACGCTGTGAGTGAATGTGAATATTACTTGCTTGTGTATTCCGTATGTGGCTAGGATTGGGATGCACCACATTTCTTACTTAATCTTCATTGCATTACAAGGTAATAATTTAAATTTAAGCATGACATAATCACATTATGTTTAGAAGGTAATCGCATAATAATAACTAAAGGAATTTCATTTATACCCTGTACACTTTTATGAGCAATTACGCATTAAAACTTCTCCCAACCAACGTTGACGTTGCAATGTCAAACCAGTTTGACGTTTTCAAAATTCTAAAAATGTCTAACTATTAATTGCGAATGCAACCACAGGTCCCCTTAAGACAATACAAAACCTTTTTAGTGACACCCATGGGCAATCTTTAAGGTAAGACAATTAGCAGAAACAACTAAAGAGCATGTAATTATTAGCAAGTATAATTAGCAACTGTGTGTGCTCATGGATGTAGGTAAAAGGCTTGAGGACAGACGGTAAAGTCCTCCAATTTGTGCACATATTGACATTTTATCTTTGAATTCATTTTCCCAGTTAAAAGCACTTTCGTTTTGAATGACAGAAACATAATTTTTAGTAGTGTACCCATTAAATGTAAGTGATAATAAATGAATGTTGCAGATGATGCGATATGTCTTATTTCTATATACTGAATAAAATAAGTATAAAACCTTTCAATTAAGTAAAGATCTAATGAGATGTTTGGTAAAAAGACAGCATCTGCATTCATTCACATGTCCCACAGAATTAGACGCTTCTTCTACATTTTGCGAATCGAATTTACTTGTCAGCAAAAAGTCCTCTGATGCATCAATGCAACTATCTCATTTCATTCCACTTCATTTCATGCATATTTCAAATTGTTTCATTCGTAAAGGATTTGGCAGAAAGAAAGAAAAAGTCCTTTCTGACTACGCCGATGAGATGCATCTCATCTCATCCTCATCATCGAGCTCTGCTCTGTTGGCCTGATTAACTCCAAGAAATGAAAAGGATTTTCGCAAATCAGTTAAGCCAGCCAAATGTAGTTGAATGAGGAAATCTCAAAATATCCAATTACTATAAAAACATACAAATGCATTTATTCCACTGTTTCCAATTTCTTACACACGGAAGAGAGAGAAGTAATGTTGACCAATTGCGACATGTTGAAAGGATAAACGATCATTTGATTGTATGAGATGAGTTTACCATTTATTTAGATTCTTGACAGGAGCCCAAGAAGATTACACGGTTTTCCACCACATCACATCTGCTAAACATGTAGCATGGGTGGTGGTGCTACGGTGAAAGGCAAAACTTTCTGCCAACTGACTCAGGGAAAATGAATGAATTTGTCAACGATGTTCGTTCAATGTGAATTGAATTAATTCAGCATTTTGCTTGTCATGTCTTGGCTTGGCTGACTGCACCAGCACCAGCCAAGACAACCCACCACCACCACCACTAATATGACAATAAACGATTCATGTCGGATAACATAACATAATCGCGACAAAGTTTCCTGCCTTCACTTCTATCTCCTGTTGGTACATACTTTCTTGACGGCATAGAAAGAAAGTGAAAGTGGGCCGAAATAAAGCAGAAATAAAACTATACCATCTCTCTTTTCTCTTGTACTTAGTTTATTGCTCTGGGAAATGAAATGATACTCTGTCAGATATGTGACAACTACAGAAATATATTCCATCCATCCAGAGTTGGAGCAATGCGGTATAAAAACAATATTGGTAGGTAGCTTTGTTTCGTCTCGTCTCATTTCTTTATGCGTGCCAATTGCCAAATTTCGCCATCAGAGGCCCAGGAAGGAGAGGCTAGGGTCATGACTTGAGTTGTTAAGTAATGTGTATGTATGATAATAACCGCGGAGGCGGTGAAGACAGCGTGACTTGATTTGTCACCTCAACTGCCCGGAAGAACTTATACAGCATCATTTCATGTCAGAGTCAGAGAGAACGAGGAAGATAAGAATAGTGACAGCAATGGCACTAAATTTTATTGCTATCACTCACTTCTTAACCAACTTTCCCCTTCCAGAGTCACACACAACCAAGCGTCACATCCATTTAAATTAAACTTTCGGCGAATTTGAATTTCCATTTGAATTTTACGACGAGGTTTCATACATATGCCTCTCGTTTGTGTATTCATGGCACAACTATCCCAACTCCCCCAACCCCAAGATGAGGTTTGACATGTCAAAGATACAATGGTACAAATTTTACTCTATTTTCAAATTCTATTCCAACTCAATGATTCTCATCAAGAAGACACTTGATCAAAATTCATGTGCTCCTGGTGAAAGTGGGAATAATAGAAGAGTTGATTGGCAGGCATGCGACAAACAAAGAAACTCTCGACCCGTTGCATTTTTTTCTTATGCGGCTTATAAAAATTATTTTAATTGCTCCCCATGGGTTTTTTCTTTTCATTTGCATGAAACAGGCTAAATTGTGGGAAATGGCGAGACAAATAGTGCCTATTATTTTGTGAAACACAAGTGATCGCATATATATTTTCTCGCGTTACATCAACGGTTTTGGTTTTCGCTGATAAATTTAAATTGTAACCACCAAGAGAGTGTCACTCTAAAAGCGGTGTATTTTATCTGCAAAATGGGCATTTATGATGTTGACAAAGGATTGTGATACGCTTTAAAACTGTTGTGGTGTACATTTTGGCAAAAGTTAATGACGCGAAAAGTAAAACTTTTCCATACACAGCATTAAAAAATATAGAAAAGTAAAATAAATATTCTCAGCCCCATTATGCAGCCGCTATGAGTCTGTGTGAATGGACGAGGAGAAAGCTTTAAAAAAATGCTTTGAAATTAACACGTAATACAAAATGGCGCATACTTATAGCTTGTCATTTGAGGTTTTCTCTCTCGGAAAGGCTTCAGAAGTGGGTACTTTCATCATCAATGCATATGCCTCAAAAAAAGTCCTGTAAATGATTGATGATGACACAGAGAATTTTGAAACTATGCCAAATTCATCCCATCTTACTTTACTTTGTCATCATCACCCATCATCGTCTCTTCTTTGGAAAGGAAGGACAAGGGAAGAAAGAGAAAGGAGTACTGACTGACATAAAAGGCGATTACTTTTTAATATTCTCCATTCTCATTCTCTTTACGTTATCTTCGTCAAAAACAGGGCAGTGTCAACTGAACACACGACGACCCTATGGACGATTACTACAATACTTAAGTCTGTACAAAGCTGCAATTACTATTTTTCTCAGCCCCAAGTGAGTCATATTAGCGCATGGGTTTGCGAATGATAGTAGTAGAGAACTAGCTATGCTAATAAAACTAACTAGGAATCCCATTTTGTCAATGCCACCGCACTTGTGTGTACGTCCACCTACGTACTTCCTCCTTTTTAATCAGGCTTAATTAAGTAAATAACTTGCCCTAATGATCATCCTTTGAGAATAAGCTATTTCTTTGCTCTCTTTTCCTCACTTTGTTAACAAAGTGGAGGATTCTCTCATCCAAAGGCCACATTCCTTATGTGTGTAAAGTTGTAAAGAGCCTCATCTCGTCACCCATATTGAGGTAAAGTGACACAATTTTTTTGTCAGTGGCTACGGTAGACAAAACACAGACAAGGATGAGATAGTCTGCGACTGAGAGTTTACAGAATCAAGCCAATATTTACGATTCATTCCCGTCAATTAAACTCCTCTCTTCTTTTGCCATCATCTATTCAGACTTTTCGTCCAAGTAATTAAGTTAACAAAGGGAAAGACATCCTCCATAAAGGAACCAAGGAGGGGAAAGATACGGGCGACTTGGGATGGAAACCTCGGGTTCTTGTAAATGAGATAATAAAACGTGCTTTGAACCGGTAGCAGCCCTAAATAAGTTGTTTGAATACTTCCGTACATTTTGCAAAGTTAAGGAATTGTGAGTTTATCAAAAATACATGCAATATTACGTACCTGCTGCTGTTGTAAGACGGATACCAGCATAATTATCTCTAATTCGCACGACCAGATTGAGATTCACATTCACACACTCATTTATTTCATTTCTTCAAGCAAAATGCTCTCTAGTTTTAAGACAAAGCTATGGCTAAAGAGTATCAGTCTCCTTGTGCCCTGGAGAAGCAGAAGAAGCTTAAGAATTGGAGGTGTAGTAGTGAGAGGCCCGCATGCAGTTTGATTTGATTAGGGTACCTATAGATTGAGATTTAAGGCGTGGGAGCTGATGCCTAGGTATTACATTACACATTACTTCGTGGCTCAGTCAGTCCATAAATAAATTAAAACCTTCCTAACCTTGATTTATAATTCAAAAAACGAATGTACACCAAAGTTTCTTCCTTGCTTCCAAGTCTCACGTTGTTCCACAAAAAACCACCACAACAAATCTAAATCTTTGTTACACGACTCCCGTTTTTCATACAACTTTTGTAATCACACACGGAATAGCATAGAATATATAGATAATGATTAACAGGATTCTTTTAATTACTCATACTTAGATATTTCTCAGTTCTGCTGATCTACCATTCTATAGCCTAGAGTTCTTTGAAGTCTATTATACACCGGCTACGGTTTCAACTTTTGATAACTATCAATATTTCACTTCCACTTCCTTCCTTTTTCCTAGGCTGGATCCAAAAAATCCTCCTTGTGAAGGGTTGACTGATTCCGATTCCCTGGCTTGGTTAAGAGTTGAAAGTTTTATAGTAGTTCTTCATACTCAATTCTATTATTACTAAGTACAAGCACGTTAGAGAAGTAGTAGAACGGACAAAAAACTGAATTATAAATATTCACTTCTTCACACTGCTAACTCCTCAAACTCAGCTCTCAAATACATTTGGAAATAGTTTTTTAGGGCCTTCTTTATGCATGCAGACGCATGAGGAGGCTTTCATAAAACTTCTGAGAGATGTGTGTTTCATGAAGCTTTACAGAAGACTGAGGAGAGAGGCCAGGTTGCGAGATTACTACAACTTCAACATGTACGTTTTTATCCACAAACATGTTTACGTTTACCACGGAATGGTCTATCTAGTTTTCTTGCACACAACCCTAACCAGATCTATCAATTGAAGAGAGGGTACCTTCTTACTTGAGGAAAATGCTAGCGGAACAAAGCCACACACAAGCTCCATCATTATTATGAAACTTGGTAATAAATAGATTTGAAATGGGTAGGTTTTTTAGAGCATTTTTTTGTGTTCCACACACTGGCTTTCTTCGTTGTCCTTAATCATCTAAAAAGTATCCATTCCCATACATATCTTCTTCTTGGATAATAATTGCACCGACTCTTCGAGACCTTTTTTACCCTAGGAATTGAATGATGATGAAGCAACTCACAAACTCATCCCTTTCCCCTTTCCTTTTTTCTACAACCACAGGTTCATGAGAATACATGGAAAAAGGCAGAGAGGTTATGGATCTCTGGATCTCTCGGAATACATACAATATTCAGAGATGTCATATCACAACCTGAAGCTTTGTGAAAAGCTTCAAACAGGAAATAGAGAAACATGCCACAGAAAGTTGACTCTGCGATTGACAGATGTGAGTGGACCAAATTGAGACAAAGAATTGTACCCTCGTTTCGTGCCTTCTCTAGGCTCAAAGTTTTCACTGTATGCCTACCTGTTCTTAATTGCTATTATTGCTGTTGTGCCGTAAACTTGCTCCAGGGCTTTGTTTGCGATGGGTACAACTTATATGAAGTCTTAACAATGGCATGGCTCATATTTATTTGCTGGAGCTGGAGGGAAACCTCCGAATAACAGGGTTCTTGTTGCAGGCTGAATCCAGGGTGAAGAGATAGATCCAGACATCCAGAACAGGAGGCTCAGAAAAACATAATGAAACAAAAAACAGAACCTGGTCTTTATGCACTACGCACAAGACAAGATCCAGATGTACCATGAAAATTTGCATATAGATGTTATGAAATTAAGACTGTGGTCTGTGTTATGGTATGACATGGACTGTGAAGTTAATTAGAGGACCCTAATCGTACAAATATCTTTTTAATCCCTCTCTTTTCCGTTTGGAAAAGGATAAGCCACAGATAGAGTCCCCGTCCGGTGTACTTTAGCCTTTAGCGGAAGCTGGAAGACCGGAAGACAGATGAATAAGATGTATATGAACCTACTTTTCCCTTTTCCAGTATCCTGTCTGCCTGTCCCACATGTGTATGAGAATGGAAATTATTCGATGCAAATGAAACTGAAAGCTTTCCCAGCGTCATCCATTTATTTCTAACCTCAAAGAAAAGGAACCTGGAACTACAACACCACAAGGAGTTCCCAGGCTTCTTATCTTCGCTTGAACCAAAAAAACAAAATGTCACTCGAA
>JAQIWU010000129.1:0-37213 GCA_034696445.1 Isotomiella minor
ACAAACGTCTGTTCTGTGACTCCCGTGCACAATGATTTAAAGGTAGGCATAATGGGAAAAAGCAATAATTAATGTTGTGCAAGCTTATGTAGTATTATGCGCATCTTTCCAGTATTTGGCTTGAATACACAGGTCGATAAGGATAAGAGATTTATCAGAAAGCAAATGTAATTCACCCATTTTTTGCATCATGGCTCGAATCAAACTCCGGAGATTTTGCATATTAGGAATACACTTTTGGCACATTTTGTGAAGCCTACGCAGTCATTGTGAACCAACCTTTTGCTTCGGAGGACGAGGTTTAACATTGGGAAACAGGCTTTGCACGAATAAAACTGCATTACTTCACTTCACTCTACACATTTTATTCTCATGAAATGAAAAAAAATCTTTTTACTGCAGGATCGTAGGCACATCTGCTGCTGCGACGACTATGAAATTTTTGTGATGCATGTAAAAACAAACGGTTTCTTTTCCTTCTGGGGAGTTTTATATGCGTTCACTAAAAAACCTAACCTTTCTTTCAACAGAGCAGAACTACATAACCCATTGTCATCTCATCTCATTTGCATCTGTTATGCTCTTCGCTAATTGACTGCATAAAATCCTACAAAAGAAAAAATGCTACCCCACGTGTGAAGAAAAGGAAATGACATCGACATGACATCCTCCTTACTAAACTAAGCTAAAACTATCTACCATCCGAAAACTAACGGGGAATAAATAAAAAATCATCAGAGACGACAGACGTAAAATGTATTATCAGTATCAGTACATCGAAGACTTTATTTTATGTTAATGATGTCTCTTTTGGAAAAGCGTTTTACAACTAATCCACAAATCTGTAATGGAATTGAACAATACACACTAAAATAAAGTCAACAATGCCTGTTTGAAAAACTTAAATTTTACACACATGAAGGATGTAGATGAAGAAGTCCTGGTCGTCCCTTCCTCTTCACCTTAATCTTCTCGCCTCTCTTTCGGATTCTAGGAGAGTCAGGATGTCCCCTTCTCGAACCGGCCCCTTCACATTTCTGATAATTTGACGGTTCTGCTCTCCTAAGAACTCCACCTTGACTTGGGTACACTGTCCCTGGGATCCCGTTCTTCCAAGGATCTTCGTCACCTGCGCCAAAAAAAAAGAACAAAACAAACAAATTAATATTTCGGTCATGAAAAATACAGTAGTACGATGGACATCAGAGCCGAGTGACCATATTTTTTATAAAATGGAGGCAGACAATTAAACGGTTCGCCCGAATTAATTAATTCAATTGCCTTCACTTCAATACGTCTACCGTCAAATTAAGAATTAGACAAGGAAAATTCACTTACACGTGCCAACACAACTGGTCTTTCCATCTTTCTGATGAAAGTGAAGAGTCTTCCTTCCTAATTTGTGGTCAACTGGAGAAGAATCGAATTTATAATTGGATGAAAATTAATTTTTGTCAATCCACCGGATTTTTTACTCGTTCTTTTGAAGAAATTGAAGGTGCATGCTGCCTGCTTTAGTTTAGCTGTCTCAGGCTGAGGACGAGGTCTGCGAAACTTAAAAATACGACGGGGCACCTTGACACTCTCAACTTTCTTTCTGACTGTCAAGCCATAACTTTCACTTTCTCCGGACAATTGAACGAGACAATTAAATGAGCTAACAATACCATCCTAGCATTTCGTAGTGACAGAAGATTTGGATATAACGTCGTGGTAAGATTGATACACCCATTCTGTCTTTGAAGAACTTAATTAATTTGGCAGACCTTATCTTTGTACAGGAAATTAGTTTTGAAGGAATGGACGGGGGACAGGATTTGGAGGGGATACAGGAACAATTGAGTCAGATGCAGGCTGTCCTCCCTTTCGTTGAAGGGACTGAGAAGGAAGAGTTGGAGGCAGTCATTGCTCAGCTAGAGGAGCTTATCAAAACTGTTTCTCAACATCCCCCGGCCTCTAGCACTACGGCAGGGGACAATGGTGTCGACGATGACTATGCCCTGTTTCAGGTATGCACAGTGGTACTGCTTAAACGTAATTGATCCTAATTTGGCATTTGTTGGTGTAGGCTGAAATTGCAGCACTCGAGAAACAAGCTGCTGAGATAACCCAGGCAGATTTACAAGAGGATGGCAATGCGGATGAATCCGCAGGGGGCGTCACTTCTGGGGATGCGCTTACCCACATTTCTGAGGAGCTGGCTCAGCTAGAAGGGTTGAAGGTATTCGAGGCACCTTAAAAGTCTCGATGTGACGTTAATAGTTTATTGTATTCGTAGTGTGTAGCACCACATTCGGAAACCTGGGGTCAAATAGGCTATTATCCGGCAATGATCTCCGAAATTGTGAGGCCTGAAGAAGGTATAACTTATGAATAACTTCAGTTTGTCACGACTCCTTTCATTCATACAATTTTAATTTAAGCAGATTCTGACGAGGAAAATGATAGTACCTCGTCGAAGAACATAAAGTTACGAGTAATCTTTCTTCGCCCCGTCGTCAAAAGCCAGTTGTTGTGTCCATTTTTTCAAGAAGACCGTTGCAGGTTCGCAGATCATGAATGCAGATATTCGCATGGCGAAATTGTCCTGTTAGACCAGTTAAGGGATTACGTGTAAGTTCCAAGACGTGTGCTTCAGAAGCTCGGTTATGAATGTTCAGATTTATATATGTTATGTAATTTGATGCATAGGGAACCCGATTATACGTTGGTCACACCAAACGCAAGAGTCCTTGCCAAGTATCATGACGAACTGTGGTATCAGGCCACTGTATTACGTAAGGCAAACCCCTAAACACCGGTGAAGTAGCATGAATTGTGGATTTCTAGGTTTTACCAGCGATGGTAACTGCGAAGTTCAGTTCGACAAAGACAATGAACCCTATGAAGTTGGGATACACGATACAATTCCCCTTGATGGCGATCAAGGTGACGAGAGTAGTGATGAAGACGTGGAAACGTCATACTTAAACCCTGACAATGAAGAACAGTTACAATCCACACAATGCCTATTACATATTTGCACCACAGAGGCTTTGGGGGACTGGGAGAGACACACCAAGGTATTTTTTATAATGATTACCTTTTTTAGTTTACTAAATTATTTGTTTTTATAGGGATTCGGATCTAAGTTAATGCAGAAGATGGGATACGTCATGGGTGCTGGATTGGGAAAGAATGCTGAGGGTCGTGTCATCCCCGTCGATGCGATCATGGTGCCTCAAGGGATGTCTCTGGATCACTTTATGCAACTCAAAGAAAGAACTGCGGTAGGCAGCTTTAGTGTAGAGAAGAAGTTAAAGAAAGCTAAAAGGCGACATGACATCCAGGAATTAAGAAATGCTATATCCAAAGCCGAGAAGGGATCTGTTTTCGACTTCCTCAACAAGCAACTATTCAAGAATAATAAAAAACGCCCGCAACATGCAGCGAATGTCGCAAAGCAGTGCTCGACGTCTTTAAAGAAGGAAATGTTAAATGTTGGGGAAGACATGAAGAAAGTCAGGAAGGAAATTGTAAAAGTCAAAGAATGTATAGGACGTGCAAAAAGTCGGCGAGATGCAGAGACTGAGTCTTTAATGAAGAAAAAGTTACTTGATTTAGAGAGTAAAAGAGATAGTTTAAATAAGTTAGAAGCCTCGATTGTAAAGGAACAAAAGACCAGAAGCGATAAAAGAAAGTTGACAGAGTTTTGAAATAAATGCGTACCCTTTTTACCCAAGTGTACTAATTCTTTAGTTAGTTGCTCCACAACTTTTGCAACTTTACTTCTGGATGGATGCTTTCTTGTCGACTTTTTTTTATGCTGATTGTGTGTTTGAAGAAATTGAGTAATTTGGAAAAATGGCTGACCCACTGGAGAAACCTTTGAAATTCAACAAAAATTTTCAAGAGTACATTGATCAAAACAATTTGAATGACATATTCCAGGTACACCCTCATTCAATAATGTCAGTGCAGATTTGGGTCAAATGTAACACCAAACATTCCTTTAGGAGATTTTGAAGGGGCTCATCATTTCAAAGCCAGAAGACCCTCTTGTCTTCATTCGGGATGGAATTGTCAAATTTGCCCAGCAAGCCTCAGAGGTCCGAAAAAGCATCGAAATGGAAACGAAGGAAGAGTCACAGGATTGCAAACCTGCTGCGATGAAGCAAAAGAAGTCGACTCTTTGAGCTGGGATATATGAATCTGAACTGATGACAACGTTCCAACGAATATGTACATCCCAATAATATGGAACTTTATTTTAAAACTACAATAATTTGTTAAAACATGGAATAAAAACAGTCATTACAATAAAAACACGATAAGAATGATATAAAAACTTACATGAAGTAACACCCCACTGACTGGGGCAGTATAAGACAACTCTATTTAAAAAAGCATTTAAGATACTGCTGCTAATAATAGTAATATTAAAATAAAAAAGCTACAATGCACAGTGTGTATGAATTGCGTCAATCGTATGTACTATCGACCTAAACCGTTTAAATGTATATGCCTTCGGATCCTCTACTATTGTTTGGATGTTGCATTTGTAATTGAGCGTGAGAATATACAATTTGGGCTGTTCCTGGTGGACTATGTATCCCTTCTGACCAGTCCGACGTGGAATGTGCTGGAGAAGACGTTGACCATTGACCAGGAGACTCGGGTGATGGGGTTGGATAGCTATCCGGGGTATGATGAATGTTTTGTGGGGACCCTGTGCTCTCCGAGTGTAGGGAGGGAGGGGTGGGATAGTGGGACAGCGTCGTTCCTCCTCCAGAGTTGTAAAACTGATTTGTATTTGTCGCGTTCATACATGCACCATTGTTGGGAGAGGAATAGTCAAAGGCATTTGCTGACGCACTGAGCAGCTTTTGTTGCGTTGCTGCCCTCAAAGCAGCCATATGTGTGGGGGACGTTGGAAGGGAAGGTCGTTTGTTGGGGGACACAACCTGGGGTGGAGATCCTGCGTAGCTCATGGTGGATGGGGAGGATGCTTGCATTTGTGAAGGGACCGATTGAGGACTGGGGAATGGAGATGTCTGTTGTAAGTATTGGTGTTGAGCTTGCTGTTGTTGTTGCTGCTGTTGTTGAGATCCAATAAGAACGTTATTACCCCCCATACCAGCTGCTGCAAGGGCTGAGAAATTGGAGAAATGGAGGTTATGGAATGACACAGCCTTATTATTGAAGCAGTCTTCGTAGGGTGGAGGTGCCTTGTTGATTTGGAGGGTTCCATACCCATTGGGATGCATGTTGTGGGAGTCCACGACAGATGAAAGGTTGGGTTGCGAAATGGCTAAGGAACCGGCAGGAACATAAATGTTATTGTGAAGAGAATGCATTTCTGGCGGACTCATTGTGCTGCTACAGCTCAAAGGAGATGAGTCCATTGCATGATTTATGGCACCTCCGTGCAACAAGGAGTCTGCGGACTTCTTCTTCCTGTTGGATGGCCTGCGAGGAGGCTTAGGACCCCTTTCCATGTGGTCAATCAAGCCGGGTTCAGGCTTTATTGTACGCTTCTTTGGCTTGGGTTGATGCGACAGGGAATTTTGAGACGAAGGATTGTAATTGTCATTCATTTCTGACAGGGGCGAAGTGACATTGACTGAGGATAGATTGTTGGTTGGCTGAGGCACTGATTGGATTGCACAAGGACGTGGAACATGGTCATCCAACAAACGGACAATGTCATGATGCAATCGGTTCTCTGCAATGTCTCGGGGCAGTAAGTCCATGTGGTCGGCTATGTCCCGATTGGCCATGTTGTCCAACAAGATTCTACACGCGTTGTAACTGCCTTCTTTGGCTGCCAAAAACAAGGGCGTCTCATCCTAAAGCATCAAGTATAGTTCATTAGTAAAATATTATACTCAACTTAGGACAAATATACTTACATTATTGTCCTGCACGTCTCTTGTCGCCCCATGACTCAGCAACGCTTGAATCGCTTCAATATTGTTTACTGCTGCTGCCCAATGCAGTGCCGTCCTTCCATTGTTGTCTGCTGCATTAACATCCGCTTGAGCAGCGATAAGACTTTCTACCATCCCTTCGATAGCCAATCGAGCTGAAAGGATTAAAGCAGTGGTCCCATCGTTTGTCTTTGCATTCAGATTCGTCGCCCGATTACGTAACAAAATCTGTAGAATAAACAAAACAAAGGTACTAATCATATCCTTTGCTCAAATAGGCTAAAAATGCTAGGAATAGTTCGTACGTTAAACACGCCCATGGCATCAGCAGCTACGGCTGCATGAAGAGGAGTCCTGCCGGTAAGGTCAACTGGATTTGGATCTGCTCCAGCGTCGAGTAGCCGCTTTGCCGCATCTGACCTAGCAAACCGAGCTGCTAAATGAAGGGACGTTTCTCCGGTCTTATCCATTGTGGCGTTAAGTTTTGCTCCTTGTCGGACTAGATCAGCGATTATGTTTGCAGTTGAATCCTCATCATCATCATCTCCTTGATCTAATCCTCTTCCATTTATTGCTGTAAGCATCAGCGGGGTTAGGCCACATGGACCACGAACATCGACGTCGAAACTGGACTTTTGAAGATCTGGAGGTGTCAGTGCCAACAAGTCAGGATTTCCCACAGCTTCCATGTGTTGTTGAGTCCAAGGGCGCGGGTCAATTTCGTCATAATCGGTGTTGGTACAAAGGGTATGATCTGAAGCGTATCCTCCATCGGATCTCATCCTCTTGCTTGGTGGTCGATCAGAGTCATCCGAGTACTGGGATGTGACATCTGTCGTTTGATCGTAAATGTAATCCCCTACGTGGCCCGAGTCGTAGTCAGCCTCCAATGGATGCAACTTTGAAAGATGTCTCATTTCTTGTCCATCTGGTCCACGTCGGCGACTTCGCCTGTGCTGACTGGCGACAGCGGCGTTTCTTAAGAACCCTTCGGGGAACCACAGAATACCTCTGGCTGTCTTCCTCCTGGTGGTAGCAAGGACCCCAGAAAGCAAAACTACCATTACAACTGTTAGGGCTCCGAGGAGAACGTAGGCAACCCACGAGGCTTTCTCATCTTCCCCCGAAGGAACGTAGTCGGACAAACCACGCACTTGGATGATGTCAAAGTCTCTGTCTAGCGTGTGCCTTTGAGCTGCTGCGGCTAGAAAATCTGCAGCCTCCAAAGCAGATTGGAAACAGTTGGTGTCATTACTAACAGAGCACTTTCGGTTGTCGATTTCCAAATAAACCAAAACCCCCGTGGCCGCTGCGTTGTACATTTGAAGTGGGTCAGAGCCGTTCGTGAGAATTGAGCCTGGATCAGTGGAAGGATCCCATGGATAAACCATTAGATTGCCCAAATTACTTTGCTTTATCCGGACTGTCGTTCGTAGTTGATGACCAAGATACCGAAGGAAGGCAGATTTGTTGGCTAGCAGACTTTGGACGTCCATATTCCTCACTGCGACAGACATCACACCCGAGACCAGTTCTGGTGCTCTGGATTCGCAATCCATTCCGTCCCAGTCACATTCGGCATTGTTACACCCTTGATCGCAATAACCATCCCCGTAGTGTCTCACGCAAAAATTGTTATCCACTGGGTTGCATTGTTTCAACCTCGGCTCGCAATCTCGTCCATCGAACATACACTCCAGCGTATTACATTGTGGGTCACAGTTTCCATTTGCGAAGACCAAGTGGCAGTTATGGGCAGTGCAATTCCTCCATGGGTTCAGTCCGAGGGAGCAATCCCCTCCATCAAAATCGCAGGCGTAGTTGTTACATTCCTCATCACAGTGTAAGTCACCAGCCTTTGCGCCGCAGTTCATTTTCTCACATCTTTTCTTGGCCACCTCCAAATCCAAAATGTAGTTTGAATATTTGTGTGCCTATAAAAGTGACATATAAAAATTATTTGACTATCAACACAAATGTCGTCTCATCATCACTTACGTCAGGATCATATCGTTCACAGTTCTTTCCACCTCTGGGAGCGATGCACTTGCAATGGTAACCGAGACCTTGGGGAAGCATCTCGCATCTGCCTCCATGCAGGCAGGGTTGAAGTGAACAATCAGTTCTAAAATCATCCTGGCAGTATTCCCCATCAGTTCCTGTAAAATTAATTCATGCAAGATTTGTAAAAGGCACATGATTTCAATGATGTTAAATTCTTCTGCTTCATACCTGGAGGACATCTACACATTGAACTTCCTCCCTTTATAAGGCACGTTCCACCGTTGCGACAAGGGTTATTTTCGCAGGGAGATCCACTCAGTTCGCAATGTTTTCCATGAAATCCAGGAGGGCATGTGCATATGCGCACGTCCATTCGAGACTTTCCACTTCCATTTGACTTGACGCTGCAGATTCCTCCATTTTGGCATTGGTTGTTGTGACACAAGTCTACTTTCCTTTCGCACAAGTGTCCAGCATAGCCAGGTTTACAATCGCATCGGTAGTCGTTGACCAACTGAACGCATGCAAGGGTACCAGGGGATGAGCACGGGTTGGACAAGCACTCATTGCTGAATCAAAAATAACAAATTCTTGAGCTGTTCTCACCTTGCCCCATAGTACATTGTATATTATAAAACTTACACGTCCCCTTCGCACTTTGGACCTACAAACCCTGGCATACATTGACACTCGTATCCGCCAATTTTGTCAATACAGGAACCCCCGTGGAAGCAAGCCCCATCAAAACAGTCATTCGTGTTAATTTCACAGAGTTTCCCCAAAGTTCCATGTGGACAGGAACAACTGAAAGAATTTACTCCATCCTGCAAGAACGGTGGTTTAAGATTTTTGCCAATCTTACGTAATATGAATAATGGAAAACAAATACTCACGTGACAAACGCCATTGTTAAGACAAGGATTTGGTTTGCAGTCATCAATGTTAAGTTCGCAATTAGTTCCTTGAAAACCTCGAGGGCATTGGCATGAATAGCTTCCCAAAAAGTTCATGCAAGTGCCTGCATTCATGCAAGGGCTGCTATCACACTCATTTCTGAAATTAACAGAAGAATATGTGAAACAAATCCTAAGACAAACGTTATACAGCTTACATTTCAATTTGGCAGTAACTCCCAGTAAAACCATCTTTGCATGTGCATCTGTGCTCTTTACCAACGTCTTCGCAAGTCCCGTTGTTGCAAAGTTTATTTAAAGGAACTCCTGAAAAGTGAGAAATTTATTTGTGAATTCTCTGAATTGGCTGTTCAAATTGCTAATTTACCTTTTCTGAGGGCTGCGTCATTGCAGGAAACCATTTCCACGTCGCAAACCATCCCCGCCCATCCAGGACTGCACAAGCACTTGAATTTATTCTCGCTTTGCTGACAGATCCCATTTTGACAAGGGTTTGTACTGCACCAGTCCACAAACCTGTCACACCTTTCCCCAGTGTAGCCATACCCGCAGTGACAACGGAAGTGACCGATGCCATTTTCTTGACAAGTAGCTCCGTTAAGACAAGGATTGCCATCACACTCGTTCTTTTCAAACTGACAATTCGACCCAATGTATCCAAATCTACAGATGCAAGTGTAGTTGTTGACGCCATCCACACAAGTGCCTCCATTCAGACAGCTTGATTCTGTGCAATCCTCGTCGTTGATGTGGCAATTGGTTCCGGAAAACCCAGGGTGACAAGTGCAAGAGTAGGAGTTGACATAGTCGGTACATTTTCCATTGACGCATGGGTTGCTATCACATTCATTCTTATCAATGTCACAGTGTCGGCCAACGAAACCGTCCACGCAAAGGCAAGTGTAATTACCCACTCCGTCCAAGCATGTTCCACCTTTATTCAGATTCGCAAAAATTGAATGCAAAAGCTATATGCAATGTTGGATTTCTTACCATTCATGCATGGGCTGATGGCACAATCGTCAGTGTTGGTGATGCAGTCTCTCCCTTCATACCCTTTGGCACATTCACAAACGTAGGAGCCGTTGGTGTTTACACAGACTCCGGAGTTGCGACATGGAGAGGTGACCGCGCATTCGTTGATGTCATCACCACAGTACCTTCCAGTATAGCCCAATTCGCAACTGCAGGAGAAGTCCAAGAAGTTGCTGGATGGGTTGCAAATGCCATTTTTGCATTTGTTGGGGAAGCAAGGGTCCAATTCGTTTTCACAAGTTGCACCGGTCCAAGGCAATTCACAGACGCATTTGTAGCCATTCACCATGTCCAAACAGGAACCTTACAGAGCCATATTGAAATTAGCCTCTTCAAATTATCGTCAACAGAAATCCCTTACCTCCGTTTTTACAAGGAAACGAAACGCAGTCATCAACATTGACCTCACAATTTCGACCTGCATATCCTGCCGTGCAGGTGCAACTGTATCCATTAAACTTGTCCTTACAGATACCACTGTGTTGACAGGGGTTGCTGCTACATTCGTCACTGTTTCCAAAGCAAAGTGTGCATTTATTAAAATTGTCTACCTTGAATGTTTTCGATTGCTTACATTTCCATGTCGCATCTCTTTCCTGTGTATCCGGCATCACAGTGGCAAAGGTAATTGTTCACTGCATCTTCACAGTGTCCATGTACACAAGGATTACTTGCGCATTCGTCCCTACATTTAGAAATTAAGAAAATGACAATCCGGGAATGCAATTGAGATGAAGTTGTACTTACACATCGCTCAAACATCTAGAGTCATAGTACCCCCTTGGGCAGTTGCATTTGAACCCATTGATCAAGTCTATACAGACCCCTCCGTTAGAGCATGGTGACGAAGCGCACTCATTTCTAAAATTATGATATTTTTACAATACAAATTAATCTAACGTAGAGGAATTTTCGTCACTTACATGTCGATTTCACAATGCTGTCCAGCAAATCCTGGTTGGCATTCACAAGTGTACCGGTTAATTCCGTCGATGCATTTACCAGAATTGACGCATGGATTCGAGGCACATTCGTTGCTATAAAAACGTAAAGGTACATTAGCAACCGTGACCAATCAGTTGTATTTTTATAGTCCTCATACATGTTGTTCTCACAGCGTCGACCACTCGTCCCGGGAGGACAGTTGCATCGGAAACCATTAAACAGCATCTCACAAGTACCACCATAAAGACATGGATTCTGCTGACACTCATTTATCCTGGTTTGACACACATGGCCTGTATACCCAGGATCACACTCGCATCGAAAAGAGTTTATCCCATCTGCATAGAAAGGAAAGTAGGGGTCAATCTTCAGAAATTAGTTTTCGCAACACCAAACTTACCGATACACCTTCCATTGTGACACGGATTTCCAACGCAGTCATCCTTGTTGACCTCGCAGTTTTCTCCTGTTGGAATCACATAGAGACGTGTTAAAGTCATTTTAAATGTAAAGTATTTGAGACATTACCGATAAATCCAGCGGAACATGTACAGTAGTAGGTGTTTCTTCCATCATGACACGTTCCCCCATTTTTACAAGGGGCACTGAGACAATCGTCAATGTTCTGCTCGCATCGATGTCCAGAGAAGCCAGGCTTGCAGCGACATCTATACCCATTGATCCCATCGATGCAATATCCTCCATTCAAACACGGGCTGCTTCGGCATTCATCTCTGTTAAAGTCATTCATATTTTCACTAAACGTTGCTACGGCAATAATTTTTAAGTCAGGGGTGTAACTCACATGTTGATTTCACATTGGGCCCCCGTAAATCCTACAAAAAAGCAACATATTTTTAGATACTGCATACGAAATAAAGGGAAGATCGAGACGTCGTGAAAGGGTTTTTATGGATAAAGATACTCATTATAAGACGTGAGCGGTTTTAATGATAGCTTATGGGTTTGGTCGACATTGCCTTTGTGAAGATAAAACAACTTCTCTATAATTTGAGCATGAAGGACTCTTTTTCTGGATAGGCTAGAGTACATGCAGGCAGGCATATTGTTCATCATGAGCAAAGGAGGGGAAACCATAATGTTATATTATGGTCGGTAGGTAGGAAGGGGGAAGAGATTCTGAATAGGAAGGAGATGACGATGAAGAAAGCCAAGTGAAAACCCAGCAGGGTGTTTTTCAAGGGCTCTTCTCAAATTCCTTCTTTTTACATCTTCCATCCAACACAAATATAACACACACACGACCGTCCGACGGAACAACCGAGCAATATTTCCTTACATGCTGCAGGCATCCCTTCAGTCTTCTATGCCCCAATTGCATTATTCTAGGATGGATTTTATATTTTAAAAAGAAAAAATCTTGAGGGATTGGGATTAATGCTTCTCTTATCTCAATATATTTTTCATCTTTAAAAGAAACGTCTCAAAAGATATCATAAATGACATACATGTGTGACATATTTTTAGTTTCTTGGATCAAGTTTCCCTGGGACCATTGGATAGATTTGGTACCGAAATGCTTTCTATTCATTAATGAGATTGTATCTTTGTCCGAATAATAAAGCAAAATCTTTACAAGGATTTCAATTCAATTCTATACCGCAAAATCTAAGGCTGTTGGACTGCGCAGCGATAAAATTGGTACCATTCATCAACATTTTTACTTCTTTTTAATGTCCGTTGTAATTTCATATTGTAAACAAGCCGTATCAATTATAGACATTGGGCAACTCACTTCTTTCTGCCTACCTTCTCGAATTTCAGAACTACATTCTACCACTTGTACCCTGACAATGAGACCCGTAAATTAAAAGTTGCCAACAAGTAGCCAAAGAGCCACTACTCATCAATGTTCAATCGCAAATAATAAAACCGTTGTTGGTTTGGTTAGGTTGTTGTACCTCGGTTTGATGGCAGCCTGTCTATTACAACCACTTTGAATTTTTTGAATCTGGTTTTACTTGATCTTTCGCTCATTAATTTTAGACTAAACAATTACACAAAGAATGGGACCTTCATTAATTTAATGGTTCAAGCATTATCTTTAGTTAAACAAAGACTTCAATTTGATTCCCACAAAAGTGCAAAGTGCACCGTTTTCTTTTTTTTTCTAGACATAATTCATGTGACGCGAAAGAGAGTAGTTTTATTTGACAGGGACAAATAATGGTTCGTTGTGTCCCATCTTTATGTCCTCTCCTATAAATGCCAATGCTCTGGAAACACTGATACTTGATATTCTTATAATAATTAATGTATGTGTCGTGGAATGACTGAGCAGTATGGGCCATTGACCAAAATGTCTATTTGAATTGACTGCATTCTTGTTGACTTGACTCCACTGGATTTTGTATTGGATTCGTGATCGTGTGAGTCGTGAGTGTCCACGAAAGAATTTTGTATTCAGAAACTTTTTATTACTGTCTCATCATTGTTTGCAATGCCTCCCTCTGCTCTTATGCTCAATTGTTGCAGAGAAAGCTAACAATGGGGCAGAACCGTAGTTCTGTTTTATTTTATTTGTATGTGGAACATCAACATAAAGGGAGGGGGACCCTACACGACCCATTCATATGTGGTGATCTTTATCTGCATCTAAATCCAAATCTTTGATTTTATTCTTGTCCCAGACAATCAATTCAATTCCAGATAGTCGACTGTTCTTTGGGAACCTCTTCGACTATTGAATTTTGTGATTTTAAGAAAGTTTTTTTCCCGAAATTGTTTAAACTAATATTCTTGGGAATACTTGGAGTCTGTTTAGATTAGATTAAATTGGATTTCGGATATGGCACGTTAAACCAATTTTCGAGAAGGTGTACACAAAATGCTGTCTCGTTATTCATAGCAGTAACAACCCTGAGAAAATTCCCACAGTCGAATCTTCTTCTTGCACTGAACCGATGTAAGCTATTAAACTCATCATCATCATCTTCTAGACTACTTTAGATCTACCTATCTGTCTCAATGAATGGATGGTTGTGACTTATCTCTCCAATTTTGTCCATGGGGATCAGGCAAAAGGGGTACGAATGCATGATATTACAAGCTTTCCTTTGTTAACTGTCACACTTTAACTACTGCCTGTGGAGTAGAGTATTTTTTACCGAGCTCATGTTTCTCAGATGATAAGAGTGAAGAATTGTAAGATGCACAATTTGTATCCACTTATGTGACTCATATGTATGTGGACTTCTGAGTTTCAAGAAAGTTGAAGATGGTTACATACCTGGCATGCACAAACAGCGGAAGCCACCTCGCTCATCAAGACAGGTCCCCTCGTTCTTACAAGGCATGGATTCACATTCGTTGATATTAATTTCACATCTTGGACCAGTAAACCCAAACTGGCACTTGCAGGTGTAGCCACCAGCAGCTGCAAGGATAATGAAATGAAATTATGTAGAACCTATAATAATCGTCCAAAGGAAAGTTATCATGAACTTACTGTTCACACAGCTGCCTCCGTGTTCACACGGTGAACCTTCAAGACACTCATCTAAACAATTTTTTATAAAGTTTCAGATAAGACCATTGACCACCAACAAATATGGGTACAAAACTTACCAATATCTTCTTTGCAATTGGTTCCTTTAAACCCTGATGGACATGAGCAAAGATATGATCCGTCAATTGGGCTTGTTTCGCAGATTGCCCCTTCGTTACAAGGATTTGAAGTGCAGGCATCATTCAAGTGGCAAAGGAGTCCAGTCTTTCCAGGGGGACATTGACAATAGAAGGAACCAACGCGATCATGGCATGTCGCTCCTACACAAAAAAATAGAACAATGCATTAATATTTAAGCAATTTAACAAAATACGCTTTACCATTCAAGCAAGCAGCTCCAGCACAATCGTCTATGTTTTCGGAGCAGTCATGTCCAGTCCAACCGTTGACACAGATGCAATTGTATCCCCCGATCGTGTTTTTGCAAGTTGCCCCATGTCGACAGATTTGGGGTCGAAGTGCACATTCATCTACAATTTTTAATTCAAATGTAAATATTAGTTTCCACGAATATTGAACTACCATGGCATAGGCATGTAATAAATTCTAATTACCAATATCAATTTGACAAAAGTCTCCCGTGAAAGTTGAAGGACACTGGCATGAGTAGGCATTAATTCCATCAATGCACTTTCCCCCATTAAGGCAGTGGTGTTTGTCACAGTCATCAATGTTTTCTTGGCAATGTTTTCCAGTGAATCCTAAAATCACAAGCATACAATAATGAATGCGTGATGCTTTTTATTCGAACACCGAATTAACCATTTTGAATTCAATCAACCCTTCGTGTCGTGGCAAACATCATTCATGACATAATGTATGACTATTAGCGTTCCGTGTTCAAAATTAGCCATGAAACTAATTAGTAATACATGAATATTAGAGTTACTGAAGCTCTGGGCGATGAGAAAGTTCCCAAGATCAAGAAACAGAGGGTCTTAAAGAGTTAAGAGAGGTAAATAAGGAAAGCAAAGAAAATGAGAAGACATTACGGAGCATAGAAGAGTAAGAGTGGCTGTTAAGTTTATGTCTGATAAAATAATGGGTGATATTTTAAATTATCAAACGGGAAGCACGCCTCGACGGTTTTCGTTAGCCCAACTTTACGTACTACTGGCTGGAAAAGGGTAAAAAGAACTGTACAATAAATCCTGCAGAGTATTCGTTACCATCCATCATAGCATGGAGTAAAGTCATTTCTTTCAGTTTTTTTGCTATCCTCGTCTTTCTTTTTTGATTAAGAAACAATGACTGACTCATCTTCGTCATCACCATGTCATGCACACAAGGTATCTGCTCTGCTAGCTGGCGAAAAGTAGAATGAACCGTAGAGCCAACATTAACGCCAGTACATAAATTAATAGTTTCATTAACAAAGAAAAGCGGCTCATTAAATTTAAAACAGAACAATCCTTCATTAGAAGAGTACGAAGAAGAGAAAGATCAGCTTGAATAAAGAGGCTCTTTAAACAAATTTCTTCTCACCCTTCCCAATTCTTTACTATTTATTTGAACAACTCTTTATGCCCCATCATGACTTAAAACAAGACGAAGAATAAAAAAATGAGTTGATGATGAATAACTTTGCTATTTCTATCTTTGTTTTATATATATTTGTTTGCATTTTGGGGTGCCTTGTGTAACCTTTTCTTTCACATGTCGGAAGGAAGGGTTGACGTGTGAGGAGGTTTGTTTATTGTCTGTAAAAGGAAAGTATGACATATTCTGCGCCATCAAAGTCAAACAAGTGCACTTGACTCTATAGTTTTTTCTTTAATCATCATCCATCCCCATGGCATTGGCACCAGTTGTACCAAATCAGAAATTCGGATAAAAATTAAAGTTGAAAAACGATGGCGATGGCGACTAAAGAAAAAAGCATCAAAGGAAAAGTAATCGAACATAAAAGATCTTCAATGTCTATAAGAAAAGCATAGCAAAGAGTGTCCAATAAATAAAAAAAGTCTTAGGCATTCCTCTGCTCATCGCACTTTAAGCCATTGAATTGTAATTGTAATGCATTCTAAGAGAAATGATTCGATCATGCTCAGGATGAATACCAATAGTGACATCAGCAGAATTGACTTTGGTCGTCTTGAATAAAACGGTTTTTTCACCTCCCTCCTCCACACAAACTAATTCTCATTACTTTGGGTACCTCATCCATTCTTTCTCACACAGAGACCAAAGCATTTTACAATCTTTCTCCATGCAATTCATCACTTTCATTCAAGACATCTCAGTCTTTTCACTCCACAGTAAAACTAATTAATTTAATTAAAGCTAAGAAACTTGTTGCATCAAAACATACCTTGTGGACACATGCATTCGTATGACAGATTCCCAGTCCTTTTACAAGTTCCTCCGTTTTGGCCTACAAGAAAATATAGGATTAGCATTAGCGTCCATATGTCGTCCGTAAATACTGTAGCTGGCTTTTGATAACTCAAAGTCTTACATAATGAAGGCTGACATGGGATGAATTTGGTGTCACACTTTTGTCCTGTATATCCTTCTTGACACTTGCATCTGAAATACAAATAAAAAAGTTGATAAGAGAGGAAACATGTTGCAACACGGCACCGGATTAACGGATGTCATTAAACTTAAGCTATCACACTTTTTGTTTCTACAATAACGACGCACATGAAGGGTTTGGACTAGTTCCCTATTGACTGCTTTGCAGATAAGACTCGAGTGGCTTATCATTCTACCGTATTGACTGTTAAAATATAAAGCAACTTTACACAATTCTCTTCACCTTACTCGAACTGCTATACAAAATACTCTTACGCTTACAAAATACTGACTCTGTCAAATTTGTAATCGTCAAAATACCAATGCCAGGATGTTGACATACAACAATAATGGGCACATGGGGTTGATGATACTTTAAACTTTAAACACTAAAAACCAATAGAAGTTATACACTTACTCATAGGAGCCATAGGTATTACGGCAACTTCCATAGATACAAGTCCCATGAACTGTGCATTCATTGATGTCCTGGAGACAATTGGGTCCAGTAAAGCCGGCATCACAAATGCAACTGTACCCTGGAGAACCGTCGGTAGGAATGCATTGAGCTTCATTTTTGCACGGGTTGGATCCATCAATGACACAATGATCTGTGTGTTCGCAATTAGTCCCACGATACCCCGGAGAACATGTGCAGGAGTAAGTCGTCAGGGTCTTCAGTCTGCAGACGCCGTTGTTGCATGGACTGGATTGACATGCGTTGGGCACTTCCAACTCACAAAATGAGGAGTTGTAACCAACTGGACAATCGCATGCAAACGTTGGTGCGCTTTTGGGTTTGAGTACGACCCGACATGACCCTCCATGCTCACAACGGTTTTGAGAGGTGTGGCAAGGGTTGGGGTACTGACAGTACTCTCCAACGTAGGTGGCTGGACATCTACAATTAATTTAAGAAATGATTTTTAGCAAAAAGTCTCATTTACAAAAAAGGAGCAAAAATACAAGCAAAATGAAAGCAGCATTGTTGATTGTTCGAAAGCTTAAATTGAGCATGCCTTTTTATGATAATCCCAAATTATTTATGCTTTAATTACGGAGAAATTGGCGTGGCTAATACGTTTCACGGGTTGTCTTCAGACAATTTTTTTTCTCTCGACATGAGACAGCAAACAAACTGATAGCAGTGTCATTCATTCATGACCCTACGAAGAAAGGAGAGAAGAAGCGGAAAGTGTTATTTCAGGACGTTGTGTTGGCGCGGAAAGACGCAGTCATGTCATTTCATTTTCCGTATAAACCAAAGATAAGGTTAGAATTCGTTGGAACTGGAGTAAAATTCAGAGCGTGGGAAACGTGGACAGATTGAAGAAGAAGAGTTGAGAAGGATAATAATCACCCATATGGGTCTTCAAAAAATGACGCTTGTGGAGGGATGATATGATCCAAGTGAACAAGTGCACAACATCTCATCTCTTTTCTGCGTCCGGTGGTGGTTTGGGTCCTGCCTGTTGTGGTTTTTACGCATCCACACACACAACCCCACCACAACGCTCTCTTCTCTGACTCTTTCAAATCAGAAAAGATGAGCTTTATATGAAGACCGTTCAATTTTTTGAGACCATCATGATCTCTCCGTTTGTTAAGTTGCCACATGACAATTTGGGAGTGAGTCGGTTGAATGTTTTGTATTCGAGAACGATGAGAACTGCTCAAATCTCTAATGAATTCGCAATCGAGTCCATGGTTAAAAAGACTGTTGTTCTTAATAAATTTATCATCAACCATGTGAAAAAAAGAGTTAAGTTAATATTAATGCGTATTTATCTTCTTTTGCGGTTTTTGTCATTCCGGTCTCATCCACTTTTGCATTTTAAGTCCAACGCAATAATACCCAGCTTACACTTGCATAGAAGGCTAGAAAATGTGACATGTCATTTCATTACAAAGACTTTTCATGTTTTCATTTCTTTTATTAGTGAAGATGTGGGTAAGGAAGGTGAAGGTATTATGCTTCTTTCTTTATTGAAGCATTGAAAGTCATAAAGATGAGACATAATTAATTGGTAAAATACCTCAAGGTTCTATGGAATCAACAAACCGCATTCTAATTTTGTCAAACTAACCACAATCGGTTTTACTCGCATGCATGTTTAGACCAAAACAAATACGCAATTAAGATGAGTGATTAAAACAGTGTTGTGGGGTCCTTTGGTAATAGACAATCTTAATTTGACGCTATGAAAACAAACTATTCACTCGGATTAATTTTACGCCTTCGGACCATAACGTGGTTGCAGACAAAAGTAAACTTTAATGTTTAATCCATGATCTTTAGGGTTCTCCTTTCTCTTGTAAGCTTGCTTGGCTTGTTATAAAGGAACCAGGAGCGATTCCCTTGACTGCTCTTGGGTATCGCCATTTCACTGACGCATTACACACAAAATACAATTGACAATGCAAACTTTATTTTTATTCATTATACGCCTTCGAAATTAGTAGTTTTTTTTAACACTTACTCCTTCACTTGTTTACCTTCTTTTTACTCTCTTCTCTACTCTATCTTCTTTTACCTCAGTTTCATTCTTACTTTTTTAACAACAAAGACAAATCATTGTGGTTGGTGTGTCATTATTATCTCCATTGTGTTGCAACTTGCTGCAACAGTTAATCCTTTCACTGTCATTGAAGAAACAAAAAGTCAACTGAATGAAATGTCAAACTAATCTGGAGTACTCCATATGTCTTAATCTTTCTATTCTTTCATTCATTCAATGCACAAAAAGCGCAAAAGATATTTCTATTTGCCAAGTATTAATTAATCTAGGGAAAATATTGAAAATAAATCTTTCAACATTGCCTAAAATTACATCTTCAAATAACATTGTTTCCATAACATTTGCTTAGCCTAGCGTTCCATTCCATTAGACTACCACTACAAGGTCATTATATAAAAAAGAGTAATTTAAAATTGGTTGCCATCACAATATATGGGACAACTCTTCAGCTCGTGCATGGATTTTAGGTAGACCAAATTAAATTATCAGGGGGAGCAGTTGGCGCAGGATAAGACAGTTTCCACACCTGCCCGAAAAGTAGGTATTTCGGCAACAGGTGGTGAGTGTGGATAGGGTTGCTCTCCACAGGAATGGAGGCCAGGCCAGAAGACCAAGACTTGGTGATATGAAAAACATCTTTGTTTTTTTTGTTATTGAGCATTGAACCACCATGACTGTTAGGTACAATAACTTTCTCTCGCCCTGTGCTCAAATCTGCGCCTATATATTTGCTGGAAAGTAAAAGGCATCATCATGGAACGGGTTAGCCCTCAGGCAAAGAATAAAGGTTTAAAGGTTGCTTGCGGCATAGTGACGTGACAGTGCTGAAGAAACTACAAATTTAATGTTTCGAGAGGCACGCTTTCCGTGAAAATACAGTCTTGATCATGTATGATTTGTTTAATTCGACTAAATCAAGCAAAATAGTAATTCTCTTCCTCGTTACACATTTTGAATCCTGGTAAATAGGTGACAGGTAAAAGATTTATTATAGAATCTTCCCTTGTCAACTGTGAGTGCAAAGTGTGGAACCCTGCCAGTAAAAGATGTTCCTGATAATGATCTATATAATCCTTGATTGATTCTTTAATTTTATGATACTACTATAAAGTCATAAATAAAGCAGTAAATCATTCAGGTCAAAATGTCACAAGAACTTGTCAGCGTTATCAAATAAACATGTCGTGCTTTGTTGGTAGTTATAGTTTAACAAACAGTAGCACAACGAGATTGTTAACTTCTGTTGTTGACGAAGACAGGTAGGAGGGTGAGAGAATCCTTCTTCTGAGGATCTAGATCACAGTTTATCTATCATCATTTGATAAATACCCGATCAAGCGTACATTTAACATTTGCATTACGCAGAATAAATGCTTATATAGAAACTTGGTAGAAGATTCAACAATTCCATGGAATGAAATAACAATTGATTGCCAAAGGAATTGCCTTGACTACAAACAAATCTCCTGCAGTTTAACGCTACAATAATATTGCATTACAGGACGATGAATGCATGGACATGATTCATTGACTTTTCCTTTCTTAAAAAATGAAAAGAATGATAATTTGGCGTTACATTTTATGATATTACATCATAGCATTTGAAAAAAGGATTTGAAGGCAAAAAATCATCATCGGCATCAAAAGTGCAAATGAGTACTGCGATTAAAAGTCAATTGTATTGTACAAAAAGGAGTAATAAAGTGATATAAAAGGGTTAAAAGGGAGCGAGAGCCAAGAGAATTGACGAGCTGAAAGGATATCATTATCATTGCTTTTGAAACTACGTTTTTACTGCGTCGGGTCCAATCCATCTGGAGCCAGGCGAAAATTTGGTCTGTCCCTCCCTCGGGCCAATTTAGGCTGGTTGACTCTAGGAAATTTCTCTGATAAACAATGGCAGAAACAGGAATATTATGTATCACCATCCCCCTCTTTGACGACTGAATTATACTTTCTTCTTCTCAAACTCACAGAAGCCGTAGAGAAGTTAATGGTTATGTGGAGAACGAGTATGAGTTCATTCGAAATATGAGGCAACAAACACGCACTTCAGAGAAGAGATACATGAAAGTATGCATCCTTTTGTGGAAGCTTCTCTAAAACAGTGGTAGCCTAGACAGGTAAGGATATATAAGTGTCCAATTCCAGTTTGGTCACCCCCAATTTTGATTTTTTACCATATGCATGCTTCATCATCATCATCATCAGAACAGAAGAGTGATATTACGAGTTCACCCTCCTCTTTCTCTTTGGTTTTAACTTGCAACGTGCAGGCAGGCAGGCAGTGGTAGTGCCATAAGAAGTAAGCAATCGTTCGCCAACGAAACCGTGGGAACGAGAGAGGCACTGGCAACTTCTTGCCTGACAACTTCTACATTCTCTACAACCACCACCACCACCACCGCCGCACTCTCTCGATGATATGTACTTCTTCGGATACTACCGCATCGCATCATCAAGAATTATACACTACTGCCACTACAAATGTTTTAACCATCATCCTCCTTCGTCTTACGCCTTTCATGTTCAGATTTCTTGTTCTCGTCTTCGAAGAAGAACTTTTTATTCCTCTCTTCTCTTGACTATAGAGGTTCCTCCATTAAGTCTACAATTGGATACACAAGGAGTTCAATATCAATGCATACACTCTCACTCATCTTCACTCCATTTGGTTTTCCGAAGACAAGACGCGTTTCTTTTCTTTCACATAAAAAAACCTAACTTTGGCCAGCCATCATGTTCCTCAAGAAAGAAAGAATGAATGTTGTGTAGATTTTTAAGATGAAGATAATTTGACTTGCGACTATAGCAATTTGGAGAGTGAGTGTACCTTACTTTTACACGCTTCCATTTCCATTATGCATGCTATGCTAAACATCAAACAATGCTTTTTGGCGTATCAAATCGAAATGAAGACTAAATGCTAACCAATCATTGGATTTTATCTATTTTGCAATTATCTCTGTACTAACTCTTTTCTGACTGGAGGAGATGAAGAAACGTCTTGTAGTGACAAGTTGTTTTTACGAAGCGAACAAAATTCTTTTTTGAAAGCATGCAGATGATAAGCGCAAGAAGCTTTAAGCTTATTATTGAGAGTGAAAGCATGAACACTTACTCGCAGTAGGCCTCTCCAATCCTATTTCCTTGAATGCACCTTGCACCATGTTTGCAAGGGTTGGGGGAACATGAAAGCCCTGAAATTTAAATCATGTTATTGGATACATTGTATTTGACACTTTTTATAGATAATGCATGCGAGGGATGAATCCGACCATTCAGAACATTAAGGTATTTTTATAAGGAAGGAAACACTTTTGATTTATTGCCACGCTTGGCCGACGACAGGGTTTTAAAACTTTCATTTAAATCCATCTCAAAGAGAGTCAGCCAGCAGGGAGGGTTGATAGAATTGAAGAGACTCGAATATTTTTGAAGGGATTCTCGTACTTTCAACTGGTGCATGCTTCCTTTCGGAGGAACAGGATAAAAAACCGGAAATCAGTATCGAAGTCCATTACATGTATCATGTCATCCCAAACGAAAACCACCACCACCACCCACCCCTTCTTTCTTTCTTCCTTTTCGCCTTTCCCTATAACTTTTGTTGGCTCAGCCTATCCTTCCGTAACAAAACCGGATTTAAGGCCTTTGTTGTGGTAATCAAAATAAAACTGACGCAGCGGACATTTTACCCTGCATTGTGTCGCATTGATTTAAAGCCAACAGGTGGTGACTTGCCTTGCGAGTTGAAGAAAATAAACGGCAACCTCTAATGTGCAATTAAATGTTCCTCTCTTATCCTCTCTGCTTTGAATGTGTGATGTGATGCAACAGAACCTAACATAATTCAGGAACTGAGAAATGGAATGGAATTAAATTGCTGAAAAAAAGTAAATTGACTGGCAGATGGCATATGCCAAAGGTGCTCCCGAGGAAAGGAGCTCTTAAATTCCTTTGTTAGTCTTTAATACGATCGTGTGAGCAAAATGCAAAAATAAAGGTTGGTCAATTCTTTTGATCTGGTTGCTGATATGCGCAAAATTTTCCATAATGAGTTTTATCAAATGAGTTGCGTCAGTCCGATCTTTTTATTCTTCGAAGTTGGTTTCGCATTTCCTTGCCACATTTCTTCTCATGACCACATTTTGTTGTAAAAATAGACTGTCAATTTTTCAATATTGATTTCAGCTTTTTTTTGCCACTGCAAAAGTATCAAATCGCATGAAGTCCTATTCATCATCGTCATCATTAAAAAATGTTATCGGACGACAACGGAGAAGTAATGTAATGCCCAACATTTCGGCTGTTGTCTTTACAACTTGTGACTGGAGTGATAATTTCAATCGGTGCATTTGTACATATGAGAAGAGACGAGTAGACTCCAGGGATTTCTCATTTCTACAATCTGTTCCGATATTGACTAGTTTACTTTGCTCAATAAATATGATCTCGATCCCACGGTCCGAATAAATTTATTATCTCTTATTTGCTTTCATCGTGGGCTCATCAATCTAAAATGTACACGCTTAAAACAATACATTTTGCAAAACGATAAGCTATGCCTTTTGTATTTAATTTGACCAATAATGAGGTGGTATGCTACGCTCCCTCGCCAAACATTTTCAATTGAAATTTGATTGTAAAATTTTTAGATTAACAGCACAAGCATGATTCCTACAATGCTTTATTTTCCCTCAATTCTGCATTTGCGAGGTTCAACTTGTATCAAATCAATTAATGGCCAAATAATACCTATAGCTGTACATTTATAGGTTGGCCTGTGGGACATGTAATTGTAACCAATTAGGTGGAAAATGAGTATAAAAAGAAGGGCAAAAATCGGATGAATCAATAAATCATGGTCCAGAAAGGTTCGGGAAGTTGTAACAATAACCTCTTTTATTGCAGTTCCAACACAAATAGAAAAAAAAGATTCTATAAATTCTGTGCATCTGGACCAAAAATAGTTTCTTCATTTTATGGAGAAAAGACCGTCTTTGAAAATCAAATGTTAAGATCCAATAAACCGGAAGTTAACTAACTGTTGAATACAAGTGGTGAAAATAATTTCAATTTCCATTCAGAGTGAGTAATGTATTCGTAAACCTTTGAAACTTCAATATGAAAATTTCCAGCTTTCTGGTGATAAAAAATATTTTATAAGCAGTGCCAACTTTTCTGAGTGCAGTTGCCACATCAAAATCAAAAGCTAGCCCATCAATTCTGCAGATTAGACGGACGGGAAGAATTTTATCATATTCCAGTTTTTATAATTGTTACCACGACCAAGACGCATGCATGTTGTTGAATTGTTGAACGAAAAAGAGAAAGAAAGAAGAAAAGAAGTCCCTTTATTTCCACCCTTATCTGATGGTTGGAAATGACAGGCAGCTGCAAGCAACTCGGCTCAACAACTCCCATGGAATAATGGATGTAGCTTTCTTTCCAGTCTGCCAAACGAACGGTTTTTTGTCGTTAAAGGGAACTACCCGACGTTATTTAACATTACCACCTAATACTTAAGTCTCTTTGTGAAAACACCCTATCCCATCCACCAATCTGAATCTATATACTCCAGTATAGTCGAGGGAAAGCCTTTAGAACACTTGTGGCTTTTCAACTTGGCTGGGATATGCCTGACTGGACCATGTAATAACAGAGTTCCACTCCATAATAACCAAGTGGAAGGTAAAGCGTAAACTTTCATCCCTTACTTTCATTGCGGAATCTACCTACCTATCTATCTCTATCACGACATTGTAATGCAACGCCCTTTCTCTTTCCAGTACTTCCATGTTCCATCTCCCTTCCATCCTCTGCAATATCGGTTTCCCTTTTCACTGCAGTAGAGGTAAAATGGTATGCACATCTGGCCGAATTCGAAAGCAAAGTAAGCAGTAATAAGGCTCCCACGACCCTTCCGAACTCAACTTCAGGTTTCAATAAACATTTTGAGCATCTGTACTGGAACATTCTCTACATCTCTACCCTACTATGTATATCTCCGAACGACCTCAATCGCATATTGTACTTCAGTCCAAAAACCTCACCTCACACATACACATTTTTTATATCAACCCTAATGCACATATAGACAGATGGGGACGACGGGGATGATTGTATATAACATACGTTTTAAGCCGAGACCCTTTAATTGGGGTATTCAAAACTAATGCACGGAACGTAAAAGCACACAATCCCTCATACTACTTCTTTCTCCAGCAACATTCTATATTCTGTCCACCCTCCGCAATGTCGTTGCACCGGTCTCTGGCCACCCGGGTTCAAAAAAGTGTATAGGGGATGATGATGATGATAGCGTATCGTTCGTACCATTCAACGGTCAACGATTCAATATTTTTGCCAAGGGAACCACTAAGAAAGTTTTGCAGATCGAATGTTTTGTAATATTTGGATTCATTCCATTATGCAAATAAACACATTTCTACTTTCGTCAGCACCTTTAGACATGAATTTAGAGAAAATTTAAAAAATGTAGTACCTGTGGCAGTTTTCGTCCATCCGATCAGAATGAAAGTCACAATGACGACGAAGGATTCATATTTTATTTGCACCATTTTAGTAGTTGAATTAGTTTGCGCGAAACGTGCGGTAATAATGCGGAACTCTCTGTTATCCAGAATTGATCACGAGTTTCATTTCTGACTTTCTCTTTTGCAGATACACTAAATGATTTCCAGGTTGTTGAGGCACATTTCAGTCTTGAACTCTGGTCTCTAAACCCGTAGATTTTCACATGAGAAAAATTTTCTTCTTCTTTTATCACAAATCCATGCAAATGCATGCAACAACAGCCAAGTCCGTTGATTCAACTTAGAAGGACAAATAATAGTGACTCAGAGAAAGTAAATAAACCAAGAATTACAGATTCCAACACATCAATATTATAACGTAGTCAGACAATTCCTCCAACTCCAGAGATCCCAGATCGTCTTACAAAAGTCAATCCAAATTGACACTTCTCTCTTGCCCTCTCACTCACTCACGAATCTTGAGGTCACATCCTTACGCAATGTCACCGGTGGCCGGGGCAATGTGTGAAGAAGCACGATAGTGTCAACCAGAACTATCAGGAATTATTATTAAAACTCAACTCCATGTTGATTGGCTTTGATTGGCCTTTAACATGGAATTGCCACTTGTGGACTGGGTAGAAGAAAGCAATAATTTCGACACAGTCCCTGTCCATTTGAGTTCCAGTTTCACACTGAAGACTGGTCCGTTGGCTTTAGCTTTACCAGAATGGGATTAGATTAGAGAGGAGTGGAAGGAGAGAAACTAACCCCATGGTTTCATAGCCTCTGGCTTGCATGTAATGTAAAGCTAAAGTTGCCCTATTCAGAATAGGTGCTCACATTGTGATCATATACACGAATTACACTCCCGACTACTGAAGCGATCTGTACTGTGGAGGTTGACTGAATATATTGGAGGATCCACTTTACCCCTTTCTTTAAAAAAGATGTGTGCACCACATGCATGCATAAGTCGAAGATCTCTCCAAGCTCTTTTTTACTTTTTTTATTATTCAGACAACTTTACAATTACCAGAACAAGAAAGGGAGGTTTTAGCCCCCACTCCTCTTCTGCTGCATGCCATCCTTGCCTGTTGTATCCTCACCTTTTCTCTTTCTCCGTCTCCTCGTCTACCTGGGATCATTTAGACCCTATGCATGCATGCTTTGTTTGTTGCATGTCTCTATTCAAGCGGTGGAGGAATGGAACATTGGACATTGAATGCACGAATAGTCTTCTTTTTAATCTCCAAGCCCTTGTTTCAAGGTGCACGAAGACGAGTTTTTCGTTGCCGTGGGGCTGACGTTGATGGCAAGCGTAGCATATACACAATTTGACTTGGAAAAGGATATTATTTGGTAAAAACAACCATCTATCGAAACTCTATTGAACTTTCATTCCACTTCATTTCAAGCTACGGTCCCTGGAATTTTATAACAATGCCAAATTTTATAACAATGCACACTTCGGGTTTGTTTTTGTACTACCAAGCGAGTTCTTGTAATTTGTAGGTTGCTAATTAATTGTAAGATTGCGTTGTGATTGAAGTCTTTTGCTGTATTGGGGTAGAATGAGAAAACGGGTGAATGAACAACTCGGGTTTTAATCAGATCATCGTTAAAGTTTAAATTAAAGAGTATCATCTTTCATAAAACTTACGATGCTTCCAAAGTACACATTTTACAATTGCGTCGTCACCATATAATCAACTAAAAATGATAACATTCAGATCGGACTTAAATTACTCCGTCGTGATAATGACTCACAGAGTCGAGAAGGCATTCTCGAGTGGGATGTCACGCGTCACACGACCAAGCATCATTCATTTCATGTTTCAAACTTCTAAAAATATAATGGACTTTTACATAAGATTCTATCTTGGCTCATGCATGGAAAATCTTTACAGCCCGATTAATTTACACATTGACATATCTTACAAGTGCTTTGCTTACTTGTAGTGGAAGTTTATGCCCATAATCATGATTTGTTATGTCATATCTATCAGGTTCATTATGCCCTGTGTCACATTGAGGCTGGAGTATCTCACACTGCTTTGCCTTTGAGTTTCCACTGATTTGTCCTCTCATAAAATCAAGTAGCGTGAGCACCAAGAGACATTTTCTTGATGAATGAGTAAATTGGTGGTGAAAGTCATGAAAACGAGAAATCCTTGTCTGTGAAGGGATGGAATTCAGTGATTTGAAATAATTTGAGTAGAATGAACGTCGTTAGTTGAATAAAACGAAAGAGAGAGAGAAGGGTTTATTATTCACAAACCAAACGAGTGATAATTCTTTTTGATTTTCATTTCTAAAGTGATGATGGTACAAAGTCAAGTCAAGTGCCTAAGGGGTAAGCAAATTAGGATGATATTCTGTAACAGCACATCAGACAAAGGAAAAAAGACGTCATTTTCTTCGCCAAATTAACCACTAATACGTTTCCTATGGGATAACCAGAACCTACTGACACTCCTTTGCATATTCAGCCAACACCCCTTATCGCTTTCTCCATGTTAGATTAATTGGTCAAACAACTTTCACACTACACAGTAAATATAATTGGAATTTACATGATTTACCATAAAAACATGAGTCCCGAAAACTTTGATGATTTATAGTTAAGGGATTTGCGTCATTATTTGAAACAAAACGCTGTTTTTGGTTGCCTTTTTTACTGGACAAAAAATTCCAATTTTTTACTCTGAACTTCTATGGGGACAGGGAAAGTCTGAAGACAATGTGTGAAGCAATATGTTTGTCAACGTTGAATTACTTTGAACAGCAACAGCATTGAAAAGATGTGATATGTAAGAACTTTGGAGCAAATCCGAGTGCAATTTTGCAGATGAACAAGGATGAGGAGACGGCATTACAAAATCTTGTCCACTGCTCTCTTCCACCAGTCTCATAGCGTCTTCTGGAAACTCACCAATTGGGGACAAATCCCCAGTGGTTAAGTTTGTGGAACGTGTCTGAGTTTGATTTTGCCGTTTCCACTTTGTCCTGTTGAGTAATTTTATAAGGCATTATTCCCCGTCATTGTTTTTGGGAATGTCAATACCTTCTATTTTGATACCAAGTTTTCACCTGTGTTTCCGTCAGATGAAGGACTTCAGCTACTTCCGCTCTGTCAGAGACACTTAGGTACTTCTGTCACATTATCATAACACAGTTAGTGATGCTTAATTGAGCATTCAAAAAAACTCACTTGTGCTCTAAACCGTCTCTCGAGAAATGAAAGTTGTGAATGAGTGAAAGCGGTCCTTCTCCGACGAGATTTCTTACAACCACCACGTCCATTATCAATAATGCCTGAAGAAGCTTGATGGAATTCGGGGAAAGTTCTTGTGACAATGAGACCTCCATGTTGGCTAGGATTCGTACGAACCTTGTCTTTTTGAATTAAGTCTTTGATCAGAAAAGATTTCCCACTCATTGTTTCCAAAACAACACCAAGTCAAAGTTTATTAAAAGATTAGTTAGAATATCGGAACGGGTTGAGTTTATGTATGTGTAAAAAATGTTACTCTTTCCCTCAGAGCATACAAGTTGGAATGGTGAAAGTCAAAGTGAAAGTGTCCCAAAGATCCTGAGGGAGATCATCATTTATCCAAATCAACGCTCAACCCACCACACGCCCTTGTTATTCCTAAATGTTTTTTATTGAGAGAAATGGAAAATATTCATGTTTCATGATGTCATCTCTCTTTTCTGATTGTGGCTTTTCATAAATTGAGGAGAGGATGAGAGAAAGCAGTGAGAGGATGCTCAAAAAGTGGGAGTAGGAAAGAAAATAATAAGCAAGCGCTGCTTGAGAGAAAAGCTGCGTTTAGACTAGAAAATCTCTCCGCCTTTCTCCATAACCAGAGAACCATTCACGTCCGTTTTCTGTAAAAAGCACATTAGAAAATAATATCACCCTCATCTCTTTCTCTCTTTTACCCACCACTACACCATCCAAATCCAAAAACCTTACCCCTCGAGGTAAAATCAAGCCTTCTCATCATTCAGAGATGATTACAAGTGAGAGTGGCTGATAATAGCAGTCTGTATATGATAATGAACCAAGCTCTGACAATTTCAAAAGCCTTAAGATAATAATAAAAGCCCTTGAGTTTCGTCTTTTATCTTTAACCCTTCCAACCAAGCCTTTGTAATAATTTGGTTCCAGTATCCTAAAGATGTACAAGGAAACTATGTAGGCAATTTCTTTCCATTACCCAAAAAGCTATCATTTGTACGGTTGTGGTTCTCATAAGAAATCATGAAATCAATCAAAACTCAAAAGAGTCAAAAATGAGACTTTCACCACCACAACTCCATGTAATTTCATGCATTCCCCTTTGTCTCCCTCTGTTGACTCTCTCCACTCTTTTGGACAGCCAAATACAAACATTCTTGAACAGATGCACAATTTTGGATGTTTTTTTACAATGGCAACCACGAAAGCCTTCCAACTGCTGTTCACTTCTTTGGTCAAGAGAAGAATTGCCACACTGTCTGTTGCTACCACAACAATAGGAAACTCAAGTGCTTTGACAAAGGTCCTTCCTCCAAAAGTAACCTCAACTCTTAATTGTAGTATTTGGGATACTAGGACTCCCGTCTTTTGGAACCAGGTAATACATTTGTTAATACATTTGACCTTGGTTTGTCCTTACCGGCTTGTCATTGTCAAAAATAATTTACATATTGTTTCCCTATATTCTGTGGGAAACATTTAGAATTAATTACCTACATGTGCGAGCGAGTCAACTCAATGTGATCATCAAGGAGTCTCATTGTTAGTGTTCTTGCACATTTCAAATTCAAATTTTACTTCCCTTTCACTTCTCCCAAAGAGTAAAGCCTTTAGTCGTATCGCTGCCTTAGAAACAGACGGTCAATTACTTATCGTCCTATTATTGGACGTCACTTTGGTTCTATTGAAATAAATCTGGCGTAATTAATTAGTGATGATGATGTTAAGACTTGTTTTTGTGATTACAGTTGTAAGCAATACTAAACTCACTTCCGTATGTCAAGTCAGGTCGTTGATAATAACTAATGTTCTGAATTGATTTGTTACAGGTAGCGAGATTCGCAAGTGGAGGCAGTCTTGTCGAGATGGAAAAGGAAAGCATTGTGCCCGACGTCATTGGTAATTACTACACTTTCCAAAGGTTCTATTTGCTTTATTCATTTACTGTGACTATGTTCTGAACAGACAAAGTTCCCCAGCAAGTGCTGTCGGTCAAGTTTGGAAGCCATGATGTGAATCTTGGTAACGTCCTGACACCCACACAAGTGAAGAACCCTCCAACTGTTCTTTGGGATGCTGCCCCCAACAAATTCTATGTTTTGTGCATGACTGGTAAGAATGAAGTGCCCAATTAATTAGAGACCAGTCATTGAGTTTACTTAAAAATGTGTACAGACCCTGACGCTCCTTCAAGAAAGGATCCAAAGTTCCGTGAATGGCATCATTGGCTTGTGGGTAACATCCCCGGGTGCGATATTGCGAAAGGAGACACCTTGTCCGAGTATGTTGGATCGGGTCCTCCACAAGGTATATTTCTGAACAAACCTCGATCGATTGCAAGTGTTCATCTTCATATGGTTATTTGCTGTTTTCTTAGGCACTGGCCTCCACCGCTACATCCTCTTGGTGTACGAGCAACAGGACAAGATCCACTTTGACGAGCAAAAATTGACCAATCGTTCTGGAGACCATAGGGGGAAATTTTCCATTCGTCAGTTTGCCAAAAAGCATCATTTGGGAGAGCCAATTGCTGGAAACTTTTACCAGGCTGAATGGGACGACTATGTTCCCAAACTCTACAAGCAACTTGCCGGGGAATAAGACGGAAGAACGAAGAACATTTAACATTTTTCTGTATCTCTACTTGATTTTGATTTTGGATTTAAAAGTAAATTACAATTAGGATATGTACTGAATTTGATGTAGGAAAATAATAAACTTACTTCTTCTGGAGTAGTACATAATCACTTTCACCAGGTTCATGGTTTCTTCATTCAGTCTCATTCGAATGCAAGTCTTTTAGAGGTTTTCTGAATCACTCAAAAATTATATGGCAATAAACGTTAAATTAGGTATTTTCCTATTTTGAGTGAAATATGGTCTTTTGCAGAGGAAAAGGAGACAAAGGAATGTGAAGAGCAAGTGGCTGGCGGTTCGTTCGTGGTAGGAGTAAACCAAAAATCACATGCGACACAAATCCATTCCATTCATATTTGACACGTAATGCAGCAGATGGGTTTGAGTTTTAATCATCAGTACAACTTTTATAATGATTGATTAAACTCCCCCTCTGTCTGACATTTAGTAAACAAGAAAAAATGTAGTTTGCTCATGAATTTCATTTACTTTTTATAAATAACCCTTACTACGGAGGAGGCAGTAGTTTTGTGGGTTTTGGGTGACTGATAAAGAGAGATAATTGGATTAGTCATCCATCCGCCTTCTCAAGTCAAGACACACTGGACTGGACAGAATGAGAGACGACAGTTGTTGGGTAGCTGAACAAAGAAGGACGCAATTCATTAAAGCTACTGTAACCACCTAAGGTAAGAATTGTGGAAATCATTCTTCTTGGGCACATTTGACGTGTTTCTCTGTAGACTTCGTGACAGGAATATGGACGAGGTCGGAGGTAGTGGTCTTGTCGGAGAGGTATCCCAGCCTGTGGAAATAACTGATATCCTCGGTGGGGCTGGGGATCCAAAAGTCACCACGATGGCTGAAGATACCACGAAGGTCGTCGAGGAAGCCGCAACTGCTCCCATCATGACTGCGAGGGAGGAAGAGGATTTTGTTATCTTTCATTGCATTTCATACTTGGGTGCAGCTAAAGTTCAAGTAAGTGGATTAGTGCATGATGACAGGAGGATAATACTGGGTTTTTGTAATTTAGGAGGCTAACAATGAAGGAGAAATTCAAAAGATTATAGTTTTCTTGAATGAGCAGTCCAGCAACAATGCTACTGCCATTCAGGTCGCAGTCTCAGTTCCTTTCTACCCTGATGGGGAAGTGGTGTAAGTAGATAACAACCATTGTTGGTAAACCTTAAGTCACTTGTGTAAACGACGTGTTTCTTGTTTTCAGAGTATACGAGGAGGAAAATCAGTTGGAGATTTCGAGGTTCAGAATTGGTCAGATAATATTTTTTGCCAGAGGGGTTGCAGGGGATTCCGCGTGCTTTGCCTTCACGTGCTCGCATGGAAAGACCATTCAAGAGTCCATTTATCAGTGTCATGCATTCCGTTGTGATGTTCCTGAAGCGGTAAGAAAGATGGGAGTGATGGATAACAAGAGTTTCAGTTTATTTGTAAACCATCTTTTCCAGGTTGGACGAGTGTATCAAAGTTTTGCAACTGCTTTCTCTTCCCAGCCGAAACATGTTGACGACAAACTTGTGGGGGATAGTAATGGGACCGACAGTAGCAATCCCAGTTCTGTAGCTAGCGTTGAAGCCCCCTATTGCGTCCTTTTCGAGGTGTCACTAGAGATAAAGGAAGATGACGGAAAGGTGGGAACAAACTACATCTTGTTCTCTTGAAAGATATTTTGACTGACATGAATTAATTCCATTTCAGGGAAATTTTCATTCTGTCCCACGAGACAAGGGTTACTTCAAACTGAAAAGTACCGTTTCAAAGCATATAGTGCTCACCGTGCAACAGATACCAGATAATCGCAAGGAGCTTATTGTGGAGCGGTGTTTTGGCTTACTTCTGAGTCCCGGACGACATGTTCGGCATTCTGACATGCAGCTGGTAGAAATGTTGTCGTGGTCTATTGGGTCAAACGGACTCGATAGGAAATCTTATGTAGTGACGGGTCAGTGGGATGCAAATGACCCCGCCTTTGAAGCACTGAATCAAGAAACTTCCAAAGAGTCGTATATATTTCTTACTATTGCCGTTGATTTAGTCATTAAGGTAAGATGGCATATCAGATGCACTCATGAATGTGTAAATTGTAATGTTGAGTTCTGATGGTGATGAAGCTTTCTTTACATTTAGGGTATTCAAGAGCCGATTCGGTTTGCACTTGAGACGAAGGCGAAAATTTACTCCCCCACCGAAAGATTTTGGATTTTAAGTAGAAAATCTCATATAACTCAGCAATTCTGCCTGACATTGCAACAGGTCTAAATCTTTCCTCCATGTCAAAACCTGTATAAAGTCGAAACGTGGAATTTGTGATATAGGTTCAAGGACATGCTAAGGGTTCAGTCGTATACAAAGTTATGGACTGTCGTGCATTGGGCGAAGTGGACAAAAATAAGAGCAACTTTACTTTGAATTTTACGTCATTTATTCGATCCTCAAGTATTGGGTCCATGGACCTCGAGACTCCTTCCAAAGATGATGATGATTCTGGTAAGTTGTTTGATTGACGTTGATACCGTTGTAAAGCCTTGGGTTTAACGTAATAGATAGTGATGAGCCTATCCAAAGCGGTACGGGTGAAATATCCAAGGACTGCTCGGATGAGCAGATTGCTGCATGGAGTGATATCCTCCACATCTGGCCGATTGATAGTCTCACGAGACCAAAGCAGCTTACTCCTCTAGTGAGGGCTGGAATTCCAGGTATGTCCAACTATGTGATGTAACCTACACATTATCAAAATTGTTTGCATCAAGTTTATCATTGCTTTTGTCATTCATTAGATGCCATGCGAAGCAACATGTGGCTGAGACTGGCGAGCTGTATTGAGGAAACACAGGCCCAAATGTTTGAGATTTACAAGAACCTTATAGCAAAAAATTGTTCAAGTGATGAAATAATCCTAAGGGACATGTATGCTCATGAACTTTTCTTTTAGTTCTCTAACTTAACAAGTTTTTTCCCCTGTAGATCGAGAACAATGCCTGCCAATGACTATTTCAAAGAGTCAGGAGCTGGACAGGACCAGTTATTTAAGATTTCAAGAGGTATTTGTAGGTAATTGTTGATTTATTCAGTACGCTCAAAGGTTATTTTGATTTCAGGCTATGCTATCTATGACACTGAGGTTGGTTACTGCCAGGGAATAAGTTTTATTGGTGCTGCATTACTCCTTCAGGTACAAACAAAACAACCTTAATGTTTTACAGATCTTTCCACATTACCATTCTTTATAATATGTTTAGATGCCTGAAGAGCAAGCGTTTAGTCTGCTTGTGAAAGTAATGTTTGAGTATGGATTTCGAGACCTGTACCGCGATGGATTTGATAACCTACATTTGTGCCTATATCAACTCGACAAACTTATGCAGGTATTTACTTATCTATTCTCTTTAGAAAGAAGTTCTTGAGACACAATAATCTTCTGAGGTTGAATTTTATTTCCAACGCAGGACCAGATACCGGAATTGTGGGCACATTTCCAGGAACTGGGAATAGAATCTCATATGTATGCATCTCAATGGTTCCTCACATGCTTCTGTGGAAAGTTTCCGCTGGTATTTGTGTTTCGCGTAATGGACATAATATTGTTGGACGGTTTCAAAACAATATTCCAAGTTGCTCTTGCCTTATTAGCGGTACGTGTATACTTTACGCGCATACGCATTAAACAAATGTACAAGAGGATTGACGCTTTCAATTTTAGGCCTCGAGAAAGGACCTCCTTGTTCTCGATTTTGAAGGCGTGCTAAAGTATTTTCGGGTCAATATCCCTAAGAAATATAGATCTGCCGATACGACGAATATATTGATTCAAAATGCATATACTTGTGTGAAAGTGAAAAAGTTGAAACGATACAAGAAAGAGTATGTGGCAATGAAGGAACAAGAGCGAAACTACGTGGACCCCCTAACACGCTTAACTAATGATAACAAAAAACTTATGGAAGATGTCATGCGATACGAGTACACAGTAACAAACTTGGTGCTGGGAAAGTCTGCTGCAGAAGAGAAGTGCTCACTCCTCGAAGATGAACTTTATCGAACAAAACTTGCGTTGAAAGAGAAAGAAGAGATAAATTTAAACTTGGAAGAGGAAACAAACTCTGTAAGTTTCACCCTTGATCTAATTTGATTTATTTATATGTCCTTTCATTTCAAACTTATTTCAATCTCTAAAAGGTTAAAGAGCTGTTCCAACGGGAAATGAAGCAATATGACGCAGAGGGGGCAAAAAAGGACAAAATAATCTCTGAATATAAACAGGTGAGTATTAATATAAATTGACTCTTTGAACTTTGTGTCATGGAAGTCAACGCTCTTGTTTGATTGCATAATTAGATCTGTTCGAAGCTGAGCTCGCAGTTGGAAGTGGAGCAAAAGCTGTCTAGAGAAAGACTAAATTTCTTCCAGTCCAATCTTTGTCCTGCGTGTTTTCAATTCGTGACTGCAGCAATTAACATTACTTCCACGGCTAGTGCTAGAGGCAGCGGTGGAAGTTCCAGCGATGCCAATGATTGCACCGATCGACCATTAGAAGACATTGTGAAGCCATTAGAAAATGAGCTTGCGAAGACTAAAATTGCTTTGGCCGAAGCGGAATGTCATAACGACGACATGCAGCACAGACTCCGAGTGGCTCTCACTGAGCTGGAAACTTACAGAAACAATTCAAACACTGGTCCAGCCTGGCTCTGGAAAAACCTATCTTTCACTACAAAGGAGCAGAAGAAAGCAGCCTCATCTTCTGCCAACAGTGCTAGTCTTCCAACGGAGGAAACAACTATTTCACACTCGCATTCCATGCCCCCAATCATTCCTTCGTATTCCAAGAAACAGTAGTGCTTCATACACAAGTTAATCTCGTTAGGAAGTGACTAACTGGTTTCCGTCCAACAGACTAGGTCATTCCTCCTCTCACCCATGTATCTTCCCTTTACATGAGATTTCAATAATAATGAACAAAATACCTATAGTTATTTACGAGTGCTTAGACAGATAGTCGATGTGCCATGCGTCAGAGCTACAGGGTGCAACTTACCTACCGTATATACTTTGTAGAATGTAGAATCTTAAGTAGAGTTTAAGCAATGCCTGACTTTATTTATGATGATAAACTATACCAAAAGAGACTTTACAAAGAGCTATGTGCTTTATATTTTACCTATGCCGATTTAGCGTAGAACGGAATAAATCTCAGTTAACAAGATGGCTTCGTTTATATAAGCATGCATTAATTTTCGTCTCTTTTAGTTTTATTGCATGTTGACAAGAAAAGAAACTAGTTTACATACCCAGGTTCATATATACGTAAACTTCTGCTGGATATCATTTGGAGATTATCATTCTAGACAGTAGAGTGAAAGGAAGAATTGATGAATGACTTAGGCTTCCATTGAC
>JAQIWU010000130.1:0-37170 GCA_034696445.1 Isotomiella minor
ACAAAGCTTTCAAAAAATCAGCATAAATAAAAGCAAGTTGAGTGAAGAATGACGAAGATGACTTGTAAATTTTAAGAAAGTTATTGAGGCAGAGCGATAATAATTTTTTGATCAAGCGGTTCCTACTATATTCAGTCATTTAGCAGGAGAGGTGAAAATGTGCGTGTAAATTAAAGAGTGAGTGTAGATGCGGATGATCTTAAGAAGAAGAGAGCATTATTATGATTATTAATGCAATAATAAGATTGATGCAGATAGATAGACAGATCAAGCGATAGATAGATGGCAACAGATAGACGGTTGCACACACTCCTGATAGGAATACATACACAAATGAAGGAGGAAGGAAGGAAGACGGAGTAGTTTTAGATGGATAGATAGTTGCATGGCATTATCATCATTATGATTATTACATACGTATTGAAAATATATGGTCAAAAATCCCTCCTGTAGATGAGATAAATGCTCACATGCATGCATCTCCAACCAAGATATTTACTCATTATTAAAAAGTTTAAAAAGTTCTTGGCTCAGCAGTTGGTAAAGGATTTTGGTCATGTCTAAATAATGCAGGTTGTTCTTCCACCTTGGCCACTCTCTCTCAAATTCTTCAAGTGTATGCCTCTAATGCCTATCCTTTTGCCTCTTCTATTCTCGCTTTAAAGAAAGACAAGGTTTTTTCTGTCTTTCTTGTGCGCCCACCATCTTGCTCTCTCTCTTTCTTCTTTCTACACTTTGTGCCCAAAGGGCTTTCTACCATTTTACACTGCTCAACATTACTCACGTGTGTGTGTATTTGGTTGTGTGAAGGGATGAGAAAGAAGGTAAAGAAGAAGAAGGAGAGAGTAAAGAAAAGGTTCATTTCTTTAATTTACCGTCTTCTACGTTTTCCCTTACATCCGAATTGGAGGAAGTTTCCAAGTATGAAATGAACTAAGCCTTTTGTGACTTTGCTTTGGTCCATGTGAGAGGAAGGAAGTCCTTTGTCATGCCACACGGCTACGTAAATTAGTTTCGAGCATAGAGGCCTTTAAGAGCATCATTCGTACTAGCTCAAGAGGATGGCATGATGATAGTCCAACTGCTTAGTCCAATTTTGAATTTGTGAAAATGGTGAAATCACGAGCAGTGAAAATTAAGTGCAATTAGTTGATGATGAATGCTCAAAGTATGCGAAATGCTTCCTCCTATCTGCCCTCTTGGTACAAGTCAGAGGAATTTCGTACTTGACTTGGCCCTCACAAAAACAGTAAATGTGGACTCATTAACTATCTCCTCTGCCAATGGAAGGTGATGGTTGTTGTAGGAAGTGGAAGGAATGTTGGATGGTGACTCACAGAGACTCAAACCAGACGATTTGGTGTGGTTGCAAAATGATTTCCTCCAGCCAGTCAATTCCCCCACAAGACAATTCGCCAAGAATGATCATCAAAGTTTTAAGTCATACTTTACTAATTTCACTTTCCACTTGGCTCTCTCTGGAAGGAGTGTTGTTCCCAGGCTCAAGGTAGGATGGATGGGTTATTGGATGAATCATGAGGTGGTTGCTCGAATAGATCATGTTTTATTATGTTGTAATGTCGAAGGAAGCAAAAAGCAGGGAGGCTTTTGATTTGAGTTGTCTGTTGGTGGATGGACTGGATGATTATCATTATACGATTCCGCAGGTAATAATGGATGTTTCTTCATTTCATTTCATGGATGAACACAATTTCCATTGTCTCACTCACTACTCCTCCATGCGTTGGCTGGCAAGGATGATTCAGTTTAAGCAAAGACTTTCATGACTTCTATTATGATGACTATTAAAAATGCTACTGCTATTTTGCTACAGCAGCGTGCATTCCTCTGTCGAAAATATACTCATTTCCCATTCCTTCTCTCCAACCCCTCATTTATTACAATTACCACCATATCCGATACCACACCACCCCACTGTATTATTATGGGCGTCATCATCATGCAATAATGTGTATCCGTAATACGAAACCCTTTCTTTCTTTCTTTCGTCTTCTTCTTCTTCACTCATTCCTTTCGGCGGCCACAAGAACAACTCCTCTGAACTGAAGATGGTATGGTGGTGAGGGTGATGAGGATGAGAGAACGAGTGAAGACAAGCTCTCGTGAGTTTCTGCATAAACCGGTAATTTCTTCTGGGGCAATGAATTACTAATGAATTTATTTATGTTGACTTTATTTTATGTGCATGTGAATTTTCTTTGAGATTGGAATTCGCCGACGGAAGGCTCTGTGTAAGGAGATGTTGTCAATGTTTATGACGGTGGGGAGTGTATAATGTATGTGCGCCTGTGTATTTTTTTTGTTTGTACTCGATGGCTTAAAAAATTATTCCTTTCATTGAATGAAGTTAAATTTGAATAGCCAATCATCTGCACATGCATGCATGTTTTAAGAAAAAGAGGATAAAGAGGTGCAGTACAAATCAACAACACTGCGAACAACTCACATTTTTTAGCTGTTCCGCTATGAGCAGCAGACAGAGTCGACTTGACTGTTTTTTAAATGGTCATGGTTACTTGCCATCATTGCAAGAAACGTAGAAGAAGAAGAAGGAAATCCACAAACATGGCATAACATAAAATGACATGACATAAGAAGGCGCTTTTCGACATGTATATGGTTATGGCATTGTACTGAGTCTGTGTGTGTGTGGAATTGTATTTCATTTCATTGGGGTTGGGGGCCAAATTGCAGTAAAAAATCTAAAAAAAAGATTGGGAAAATAGGTTTGATTTTGACTTGCATTGTTTCAGTGGTGGAATTCAGTTGAACTCTGACAGACTTTAAAAAATTCAACGGGGTTCCAACTTTGAACTCTAAAAAAAATCTGTTCATTTGGAAATTGCTTTTACATCCTTTTAGCACTTACAAAAGTCGAAAAGGCTTAATCCCTTCAGCTTCGGCTGAGAAACAAATATAAAAACTAGGACAACTCTCGAGGAGACGTCTAGCAGGCTTTGGTTGTAGCTTATGGTAATTTCCTCTCGACTAGCACGACACCCACTCCGGCATAATTCCAATTTTACGTGCTTCTGCGACAGGGAGAGAAAGAGAGTTGGAAGTTCGAAGGTAGCAGTGCATTTTATTCATACTGTTAATAAGGGAGTCCTATAGACTTGATTTTTTTTCGAATAGTGGGAAGTTGAATGGGAAATATGCAGAGGTGGAGAGGAGAACTGATATGACTTTTATATAGAGACTGGCAGGGAGGCCAGACAGGGGCTCAGTCGGGTAGTTGTAGTTGTAGCTGTTGTTTGCATGAAATAAATATTTAACAGGCCGGAAAAGTTTTTTAATGACGAGTGGGCAACCCAATACAAACTAAAATAAACTCAACCAAACTTTTCAATTTTTCACCAAAATACGAGAGTTTTTCCTCAGAACAGGAGTATTAAAAAGGGATGATGTGTGTGTGTGGGAGGGTAGAAAGCTGAGGGAAAGTGCTACATTAGTAATTCCATGAAACACAGGTTACTCAAAGACTTTAGCTGCACAAAAGGAGAAGCAGCAGAGACTTTAGTTGTAAGTAGTGGTGGTGGGACGAGGAGACCAGCTTTTATTCCTTGTGTCTTTCTTTCGGAGTGAAATGAAGGAGCGGAAGTTCTCTTCTGAGGCAATTTATCATCGCTTTACTGGTTGCACTGGAACTGGAATAGTTGTGACTCGAGTGTGGGGAAGTCATACTGCAGACACATTTAGCCCACACTGACTGTGTCAACTCTAAACTCTTTTTTTGCTTCTCTGTGACGAAAAAGAAATTTGTCAACTTCTTGGGCGTTTTGGGTACGGAAATAAATAAATAAATAAATAAATATTGAATATGATATCGACACGGTGGTGAATAAAAAATTCTTCCCATCCATCTTTGCTCCTTGTGTGTGGGTCTCTTCGGAATACTCATTTGTAAAAGCACACTTTATCTGTTTATCTGTGACCAGAAGTCAAAGGAATGTGTAAACAATCTCCAAACAAAGTTCAACTCAAAGATAGAACCTTTCAACATTCAATAAATATGGTTTCTTGTTTCAGTACCAGAGTGAACTTCAACTTGGTTTCTCTGAATCTAAACAATTTAGTATTTGGGGAATTAATGGAGCCTGATTGCCGTGACGACTATTGTAATTTATATCAGACCTAAATAAGCATAATATTCTCAGCTTTAGTCACCTACTTTTGTACTGACACCGATACATCCACAGAATTGCAGTATAAAAAAAGGGGAAAGTTAAGTGGTCAGCATTTTATTGTTTTTGGCAGAAAGGAAAGGAAGGATAGAAAGCAAGCTTGTTTTCGCTTTTGTTGAAAAAATACCATAGGTTTTTTAGTTACAGCAATGAAGAGGACTGAAGGATAAACTTAAGTGGTGATGAAGGAGGATTGACTCCCCATAAAAGTTGTCCAGGGGTTTAAAGTGCACCTTATCTTGCACAGCTAAAAGTAAGTGGAATTGGAAACCATTAGAGCTGATTTGAGGAGAATGAGTCAAGCAATGCAGGAGCATAGAGTTATCAGGAGAGAGAGTTTCCCATGGTGCAATGTGAAAGCAAATCTTGTTTCTCTGTAACCTAGAGCAGCTTAAACTTAAAGCTTTATCCTGCCACCACCAACCAGTCAGACTGTCTCAACCTTATCTCTTCCGTCTCAGTTACATGATCTTGAAAGAAATCTTGGGCAGAGAAAGATAAAGCTTTGTGTAATAAAAGACATTAAATTCTTTCGTCATCCGTTGTTATGCTTTCTTTCCTTCGTTAAAGTGGCCTTTATCAATAATTCGTTGTTACATCATAAATGGATTTCACTGCGGTGATACTTTGATTATACTAAAGCTGGATGTAATGAATACAAAGGGTAGGGTTGATAGTCTTTGATGAAATCACATCGACGTCGTAATCAGAGTCATAACATTTGAGGGCAATAGTAATTGTGTGATGGATGCCTCCTCGCATGAATATTTATTTACATTCGCAGCCCATATTCGTGTAGAGAAAGTGTAGGAAGAGGTCGAAGGGAAAGCCTGTAAGAGTGAGCAATATTATCACTTTTACGTCTACCTTCGTACACGTCTTTTAGTATGGGTACATAAAAATGAAATGCTTTCGTCTGTACTACGTTGGGAGGGAGCAAAGGAAGGAGGAAGTGACGTGAAAGATGAATGCAATGTCATGTTAGATGGAAGAATTATGAAACTATAAAAATCGTATGGTTCTCTTTGACAAGTGCTCAATTCCATGGAAGTAAGTAAGTGCAAGGATGAAGAGGATTCCTCTGCCTGGGCCTCCTCTCTGTAATGATGGAAGAGGAAGAGTGGATTTTTCACAAATGTGTACATCGCTTATCTTCTTCCTCACATATCCGCACATCCTTTAACTTTCATAATATTACTTCTCATGAGTATGAATACACACATTTTATGACACAATAAAAGCAATGTGAAAAATTTTGAGAAGCCTTCATTTTTGAAAAATTGCTGTGTAGAATGGCAACTTACAATAAAAGAACTGAATCAATTTCCGCTGTGAACAATGCAGATGGAAAGAATAAGATTCCTTTTCCTACTTTGGTTCAAATAAATCCTTTCAAAAGTCCACCCTTTGCTTTCCCCGTTGTCGTGTCCTCAGATCCAATTTGAGAAGACAGTGTTTTATTGGGATGGGAAGAAGAGAGATGTCCAAAAAGTGACGAGATTGTGATAGTGATCTTGCATGATGCTCATTGATGCTCATTTTACATGTGATGTGATGTGTGAGACTGATTTTCGGTAGGAAAATGTTCTCAGTTCCCCGCTTGATGGTGAAGATATATGTCTTGTCTCAATAATATTTCAACTTTTCCCACTTCTCTTCCTCTTTTCTGTTCCGTGAAACACATAATTCTAAAAATACTTTCTCTCCCTAAAACTTCCTTCTCTCCTACGGTCGAAAGAAAAAGATTGAGGGGTCTAAACTAATGTGTGGAGTAGAAGTGAATGAGTTCGGCTGCTCTACTATTCCCACTGCTTTTGCAAACTTCATAGATGAAGATGAGTAACTCCCTCCGTAACTTCCACATCCCTCTTTGAATGACATGTTATTTCAACGCTTTCTGTCACTTTCGTTTATTACTAGTCAGTCATACTTCTTTATTTAAAAAATATCCATAAAGCATAATGTCTTCTGTAGGTACGACAAAGAGACAGTGTTTTTGTAGGCATAATGCACACGTGCAGAAAAAGGAAGGAGGAAAAGTGAAGAAAGTACAGAAATAGACAGCAACATATAACAAATCATGATTTATAGTGGACGACCGGCCTGTTTCGAATTACTTTCTTACTCTATTCACTTCACTGATTCTTTTCCTTGGCATTTTCAAAGTACATAAAAATGATAAAGCTGGATGGAGATGTGGAGCAAGAGCGACCATTTTAAGAATGGGATGAGAAAGAACTTTCACTCGTAAGGTGAAAGTAAGAGTTGTGTAACTGTGACAGTGGCATAATGTTCATCACGTTTGTCCTGTAAGTATTCGTATTACGATGTGCCTAGGAAAACTGCTTTGTTTTGTAGCTCGAAGTCAGCTCTCCGTTCCAAACCGGATCATTTTTCGTAGACCCAAAAGTGATACTTTGTACCCTATTGTAGTTGCTAACGGTTGAGTATGATGATGGCTTTGGTGAGTTTCTCTGCCCTTCCATGTTTTGCAGAAAAGGACAGAAGAGTGCAAAAAGGAAACGAGTGAGATGCGAGATGGTCATTTTGGCAAATTTGCTGAGGATAGATGGGCTATAAAAAGAGTTATAGTTTCTGGAGACAAAATCGATCTTGGTAACGTGAAGCAAGGAAAATGACTGTCTGTTCTGTGACGACGATGACTCACATTTTCCTGCACCTTCTTTCTCTTTTTCATTCTCTTATTTCATGGAGCATTTTTTGTAATCATAACCTCAGCTCCACGACGGTGTGTAATATTGTAGGGAGAAAGTGTGTGGCCAACTGGACCAGGCAGCTTATACCACCCTTCCTTTTCCTTCCGAATAGTGAGAAGAGAATAATGATGTACTATTATACTATTTCGCCTGAGTCTGGTCACTCCAGGGAGCTATAGTAGTAAACGGGATATTCGTCGCTTCGCATCTTTGTTGATGGGAAAAATGAGGAGTTGTGATCTGTGAAATGGGGTAAACTCTGAAGAAGTATTACTATCAGCGAAGAATATCAAGAAAAATTATGTCGGTGTTTATCCTCCCGGACGTTCTGTATTCACGCTTGATGGATCCTCCTGATAAGACGGTAGTGACCACCGGCAAGATATTGAAGCGGATGTCTGACTCTTCCATTTGGCAATGTTGGGAAAGAATGAGAGTTTTGAAAAGGACACATAAAAAACGTTCTGTAAATATCAAAGCTGACCCACCACTTCTTTGTTTACTATTATGTCGACATAAATTTATTATTCGGCAGTGCAGGATCAGTCCGATTGTTGGATTTCACATTGCTGCTGCTTTACCGTCTTTCTTAAATCTCTGCTGCTGTTGAATCCAACCTCAATCAAATTTTTTTTCTGGGACGAAGGAAATAGTGAACTCTTCTATGTAGTCTTCTTCTTCAGACTAGGACATTTTATGAACAACGTTATCCCACCAGACAAGAATTTGCTTCTATCGCTGTCCCTTTTGAATCGTCTGGTGAATCCCTCACGAACATCATCCCTTTGTTAGAGAATCATTTCATGGGAATTTTATGGATCCATTTGCATTATCATGTGCAATGCCAGACGCGTTATCGAAAAGATTTGTTCATTCACTTTAGCTTCTCTACTACGTCTATCTGGCACCAGTGTCCATAACTGTGGCCAAAATTTTTGGACCAAGTTTTCGGAATAAGAAGTCCATATACGACCGTAATTTACCTCGTTGTAGTGCGAATTTGGACGACATGTTACTGCTTGGCTGACTTCATTTACTTTGGCTGTTTCAAAATGGTTCTTCCTTGCTAAAAATCTTTCGTTTTCATACAAGAGGTAAAACTTGGTTTCCAGAGGGACTGTAATTTGTCAGTAATTACAAGAGCCCCGTGCTTTGCACCGTGAGATAACTGGGCGCAGTATATTACGTAAGTTGCGTAAACGATCACACATAAGTCCCATCAAGAAGATCTTCATGAGTTGAAAGGAAACAAACGAGGCAGCAGTTGGTGGTACGCACATCTCGCATGGAAAAGAGAAAGTCTTTATTTGACTCATATTTCCTCTTACGAGGGAGAAGTTCGTTGACTGTGAGGGCGATATGATATATAAATTCCCATAATTATGCATAACTTGAAGATATCATCTGATCCAGTTCGTCCGCCACCACCACAGTGTCTGTCGCCCATGTCTGGATTGTTGGAAAAGTAGAAACATTAGAGGGACTCTCAGTCTGTGCTCTGCAACTGAGCCGTTTCTCTGTAATTTTCATTATTCACTCCATTTTGAATGATTCAATGTTCCACTTTCACTGCATAAGTGCTACACGACCATGTCATAATCCGACAATGAGCAAAATGAGTGGAGTTAGTTGAGAGTGGAGTTGTTCAGTCTTCTTTTTGAAAGCAGAGAGAGTCACACAGAGAGTGAAGGGAAATCACCCATTGACCGACACGGGACTTGGGTTCATATTCCTATTTATGTCGGAAGGGACAATCTATAGCTCGAGGTTTGCCTGGCGTCGCTGCTGAGAAGAGAAGATGTGACTGAAAGGAACTCTGCCAACTAAAAAGAGGAAAATGCCACCATGTTTTTCAGGATGAAAGTTTCGTCCTGTCGTACCTCACAGAGGAGGCTATCGAGTGAAAGCTGCTTGTACGAACGACGAAATCAGGGTGGCTGGTTAAACGATGTAAAGTATAGTAGGATCGCATAAGTCAAGTCATGGACGAATTGGAGTATTGAAATTGTGGCAAATCAAGGGAAACTTATTTGAATGGAGTGTGGAGCTGTTCTCCTTGTGTCACGACTGAATAGAGAAGAAGTGAACTTTGCCCGGAAAGAGTTTGGGTAAAGAGAAAGTTTCAATACAATATCACTTGTAAGTTATGACGGAAAAAGAAGAGAAAGTTATACCTGAGGATCGATGGGTTGAATCCACAAATTTACTTTGCAGATTAAATAAAAGGAAATTTGCTTAGCTAAGGAAGGCAAAGGAAGACGTATAGATGCTGTTATTGATGGCCTAAAGAGGGTGAGTCAGGGATTTGAATCATTCAAATGAGTGAAAGTGTTGGCTTTGCGTGGGTTTACTTCTCATATCCAACACACGGCAAGGATGAGGAAGAGTGACGTCCTTCTTTACTTTCACCATCATTGAATCAGAAGAGAGACGGGGGATGAACTGGATTAGAGAATTAGGAAGAAATTGATTCGGCTAACAGTTCGTTCTTCTGTCCATATGTCCAAATCCATTTACTATACTACAGTGACTTCACTTGCTCCTCTGGCCTCATCGTCTTTCTATCTGTTCGACTCACGCCAAGTAAAAGAATGCCTAACGTTTCTAGCACTAAGCGTGGGGATAAAAGGAATCAGTTTATTAATGCTTTTTTTCAAGGGAAGCAACTTGCAGTTCAGAGTTTGTTTTGCTCAAAAAGCAATGCACTAATGTACAATTACTGCAAAGCACGTCAGTTCAGTTCGTCTCCGAATGCACCCAACCCAACAGCGACTTTCATCCAGACTTTTCAGGGAAAAGCCTGTCAATCAGTCATATTTTTAAATTTATTTTCTACTCAACATTTGTCTGCCGCAAGAAACTGCGAAAACTTTGCACTTTTGAAGAAAGTCAGTGATGGGTGGGTATACATATTTGCTCTTGTTAACGTAAGTCGACAAGAGCATGCAATCAAATTGATTGTTCCGTTGTTTTTTTTATTCCTTTCAATTCGTTGTTTTACCTCACACTAACGATAACGTAAATGGTTGCTCTGGAAGGAAATGTGATCAAATCTACACCAAACCACTTTAACCTACCTGCGTATTTCATTTTGATAAAACAGAAATGCTCGCTTTTTTTAGAAATTGATCCGACTAATGCTCACTGCTACCATCCTTCCTAACCTAATTTACTCTTACTCCAATCTCTCTCCCTTCCTTTAAGCTGTCCAAGTCACGTCATCCTTATTCCACACGTCCAATGGTTGTGGAGCAGTGGGCATGGAGTGGAAGGGCGAGAAAGCAAACTAACCTAACCCACACTTCCTGACCTCGTGGGTGGATGAAAGAGTTTCAACCAAATTAACCCCACGGTTCTGCAATTTTCCTTCATTTTTCACAAGTCGAATATGACATAGGGTAGGGAGGAGGTAGGCAAGAATAGTAAAGCCAAAGCGAAGCCGGGAGAGAAAGAGGAAATGAGAGGATGTGCATTAGTTATTAGCAGAAGCAGAGACCGTGGTCTGCGTCAGACTCTAAGGTGGTCTTTTGATTTTGATGGTGAGGAGGACTATGGGTTGTTACATAAGGCCATTTGAAATAACTGCGGAAGAGGGTAAAGTGGGTGGTGGTGGTTGTCTCGTTCGCAATTCTCCTCAACAATGGCGTTCTCATTTTCATAAATGCATAATGGCGTTCCACCTCATTGACTATTTGAAATTCATTTCCATCCTGGGAATTTTTAGGTGCTCGCACATACACTTTCCTCTCTCCCTCTCTTACTCTGGGGGTAATTGAAGCAGATAATTGCACATTATACATGTGAAACTGACACAGAAATGGGGAGATGATCACGCACATCACCTCGTATCGCAACCTAAAAACCCATCTGCCACCTCATCATGCATCACATCGCATTACCATTGCCATTACTTGGCAGATGTATTACCGAGAGAGATCGTGTACAACTGGTAGAGGAGATTATACTCACTGCATTTGGTGTCACGCCAGTCCCGCACTCACGATTCTTGTTTTGTGAGACGATGATGTAGTCACCCAAGCTGCAAAAACATTTTATACTGCCTAGGTAAATGTGTGCCAGAAAGAAATAAAGTGAGCATTATTCAGTCGTCTGTATGGGTGAAGGTGAAGGAACAGGGTGAAGAACAGGTGTTTGGCAAATTTTCCCCAGTCACTTTCACCATATTTAAATGTTTCGCTTCCCTGCCCGTGCCACTTTCACTCTTGCCTTTCTGATCAGAGAGGAAGAGGAAGAAGAACAGGAGGTCAGGGGAGAAAGGAGTAAAGAATACGTGCTTTGCTTGTCTGAGAGGGAAATAGAGATTGTGTGGAAGAAGAAAGAGCGTCGTCTTGTGTTCTTGCCTCTGCCTTTCTCCCACACTTTCACACTTTCTCTCACCTTCCTCCTTTGGTTTGGTCGCAGAACTGTAATTTTTTTTATGTATCCAGTCGCGTAATGAATGAGGGTCTACAGAATTAGCCTATCTCATGTTGAACGTGCGAGTGGAACATTTCACTTTAAACCCATATCAAGCAGGGTAATGTAATGTGGAATCAAATTTATCCGTTCGAGGGTAACAGGGACGCTCATTTGGTTTTGGTTTGGTAGGAATAGGAAGGTGGGTTAAGTAAATTTACAACCACCGCCATGTGGAGTTATGCTTTTAGCTCTTTTGGCAGAAAATTAAAACCCTCAGAGCGACCTAACTCAAGGATGTGCAGAAGGTGGAGGTGTATCGGACCAGTAGTGCTTTGTTTCTGCGGATGTACGGGAGTGTGTGTGTGTTTGTCGAGTCGGAGCAAATAGCTGACCTTTGCAGTCTAAACATTCAAGTTAGTGTAAGGAATCATTGTATTACATTATATTGTCAACTTTGCGATTCGGTTCAGTTGTTCTCATCTTTATCTCTTCTGCTTGCCTCGCTTCATGGTTATGCCGTGTGTATGATACTTTCTCTCTCTCTCTCTCAATCCGATGCAATACATTCTGGGAGCAAGGAGGAGGAGGAACTAGTTAATAGTTGGAGGAACGAGTTGACTGAGAGTTTATAGTTTAGTTTTCTGTCGTGAATCGATTTTGATATTTCGAATTCTACGGAGCAAAGTTGTCCTGTTCTTTCACTTGTACTTATCGTCTCACACATGCCTGTGTTGATGCACACTTGGAAAGTGTAGAATTGGGAGAAAGTTTAGTGTGTGTGTAATGTGATGTACTTGCTTGCAACCAAAAGCTATAGTTGATCTTGTAACTCAACTAGTCTTGTTGAACCTAACTTTAACTTGGTCGTTTGGTGCACTTGACAAAATCTCTCTAAACTTGTAACTTGTTCCTTACTTTATGGCCAAGTCAAGTGTTCTATTAGTACTACTTATGCTCCTTGCCCTCCTTTTACACTGGACTATTTTGTGTCCTCATGTCTTTGGCCCGTTTTAAAACTTGGAATTTGGAAATCTTTCTTTCGTCCACTTTTACTTATCTCTCGAATCCAAACAACTTGAGCTTGGGAGTGGAGAGTGGTTTGGTTGGTGCAGTGTGTTGAAAGTTAGTCACACACTACTCAAGGAGACACAATATTCTGTGTGCAAATAAAATAGAGCCTTCAGACAGACGTTGTCGTTACTGAAAGTGTTTCATCACCGGTCTTTGAAACCACTTGAAAAGTGCAAAAAGCAGAGAAGATTGTTGGAGGAGTGAGAGAGAAAGTAGTCAGCAGTCATCTCGACAAAATGGAAGCTGGACTTGAAAATATTGTCAAATCGATTGTTACGTTTGAATCCATCTCCTTTTCTATTTTTTTTCATAAAAGCACAGAATCGAGGATTGTCACGCTCTTTCTTTTCACAATCCGTGAGACCAGGCATAAGACACAATTCTTCTACTTTGTCCACATCCTTCTCACCCTCTCGCTCAGAGAGTTTCAAAGTTCGACCTCCCCCTCCCCCTTTTTTCTGTCCGCCTTCCTTTGGGAGTTCAGTCTGGACATAGGGATCCGTGGAATTTCCGAATCAAATCCTACGTGGACTATTATTAAATTATGAAGGGTATTTAGTGAGAGAAGGACATTGCTGTGGTGGTGCAATTTGCTGTCTGAGAGAGTGTCTCTCCTGTCCAACTCCATATGACGAGGAGAGTTTGGGATGTTATTAACGGGAGAAGTGGAGGTCGCAGTTGCAGTCGCGTTTCATTGAACAAAGGAAAGTTTTTGGAGAAAGCGTATAGGATATGTTGGATCTCCCCTGTCACATTCACATCATGCCAGTTTTTCTACCCAATAATAAACTGAACCAGACGGTTTCCTCCCAGTTCAAACACAAAGATTGCATGATTCAGACAGTGTCACGGAAGAGGCCTTATTGCCAGAGTGGCCATTTATTATTACCAGTTCAAAAACGTCTTACTTTGAAACCGTTTTTCATTTTTTCCTGACAATGCTCCTGGAGAAATACCTCCTTTGCTCCTGATCATTCTTTTGTCTCAAGCAGAGGGGACTGATATTCCGAGACTACTAAAAGTGTGAAAGTGCGTAAGGAAGGAGGGAAGGAATTGCGAGATTTATTTGATTACCGAGTCCATTATATTCATAGGAATATGAGTAGTGAATGAGAGTGAAAAGAAAAAGAGGGATGATGGGGAAAATGCTGTTGCTGCTGCTGGTGCTTCTTTCTCCATCCACCCGTGCACCCACGGGTACTTGCTCGTGGCTGTTAATGTACAAGTGGAATGGAAACTGATTCGACACAGGATGTTGATGCATGATGGTTGATAGTGGCAGGCATAAGCAGACGGAATAAAGTGAAAAGTGGGAAACGTGTTGGATGTCTGGGTCAGAGGTTCCCGTGAAAACTTGGTGGGTATAAATAAAAGTGGCATTGCTGCTTTGCTTTGCTTTGCTTATGGATTTATTTGTTTGGGCAACCCTCACACTCCTTTCACTACCTCCTTCATTTCACCCATCCACCCGAGAAAGAGAGCGTTTGTTGTACCCACTTTACTTTATATTTTCAACTCTTCGAGAGAGAGTTTACCCAAGTAAGCAAGCCTGAGGGCTGAAGTTAGTTGATTTGATAGCACACCATGCCCCACCAGCCATGTCGCGGTGGCATCATCTTCTTCTTCTTCTTTTTCTATGGTGGTGGTAACAGCAGCCAGTATACTTTTGGTACGGTGCCACAATTTGAATTTGCCATTGTGATTGTGAATGAGAAAGTGAGTGCTTTTCGTTTGGGTAAGATTTGGTTGTGGGAAAGAGGATGCTAAGCTAACAAGGCCTAAAGAAGAGAGAGAGAGAGAGTGGAATGGTGTGTCAGTGAAAATGGTGCGTATTATGCTTTCCCCAACACAATTTGGTTGGAGAAAGGGGACTAAGTGAGAGCGAGAATGGGCAACTTCACCAGTCTCACTTTAGATTTGTTAGACTTCGTACACACAAAGAGTGAGTGGTCCGCAAGTTCAACTCGACCCGAAAAACTTGTTCTCCACGGTTTTGAATTTGTCTAAAGACAGAAATTCTTCCTCAAACTCTCTCGTACCCTTTTGGCAAGAGAAGCAACCCCCACCGCATCAGTTTTCAATTGGACGAACAAAAACCTCCCTTCTTCTTGTTATTATTATTATTATTAGACCAAGAATATTCTATCAAGTCCAAAGGAAGCCAAATCGAATCGAACAGAACTAAACCAAAAACCTCACAAAGCGAAACCACAGAGAGTCCCAGTCAATCAAGTTAGACAGACTCAAAGAATGAGTGAGTGAGTGAGTCCATGCCAATTGCAATTGAATTGAACTCTCTTTCGGAATAAATAAATGAGACCAGTGACTTTTAGTGAGACTTGACTTGACTGCTTCATCTTAGTTCATTTCGTCTGTATGAAAGAGAGTGAATTGATTTAAATTTAAATTTCCAATTCTGAATTCATGCGAAGTTAGTCATTCATTCCTTCCTTGCAGCAGGGGAAAGAGTCACTTACTTACCTGCCAAAGAGGAAAAGTCAAGTCACAGCCAAAAGACAAGACAAAGGCAAAATTTTTAAAGCCGAAGAAGAGGCCAAACAAACGTGCATCAATCAATCATTTGTGCCCTCTTTTTCATTTGAATTTATTCAATCACTTCACAAGTGGAAGAAAGAATTGTAAATGGGCCAGGAGCAAAAGGACAGTTTTACAGTCAGGTTGTCACAAGCTTGTTAGGGGGTAAAGTAAAGCAGAGTAAAGTGGTCCATTCTGTCGATCTTCTCTTCTCGTCTCAATTCCAAGAACCGCTTCACACAGAGACCTTTCCCTTCTGCCACGGTCTCACTCATGTTCTCATAAATCACAATTACGAAGGTGGTGTAACTAAAAAGTTTAGACAGAGATACTTCTTCATTGTTCATGTGAATAACTTGTGAAAAATACTTACTGCCCACTACACTGTAGTAGGCTCAACCCTCTTTATTTCATCGTCATTGATTGTGTGCGTGTATTAATAAAATCCCATGGGTTACAGAAACCTCATGCCGTCCCTCTTCTTCTTCTGTTGTGTCTTTGACTTGTGACAGAAGGCCAACGCTATTTATGTTGAGTGACTGTTTTATTAGTGCTCATTAAAGGAAGAAGAGCCACACACGCACAATTCTTAAAGACCTTTTAAGACCCACCACTACATTCTTAATATTTGGGATCCTCTTCCCTCGCCACCCATCCTTTTATTCCCACCCACACGAACGAAGGAGCAAGTGCACCAACTAAACGCACATCATCGGGGAGAAAGAATTTATAGAAAAATATGACAAGTGGATTGTTTGACATTTAGTAAAGCAAAGGTTGTGAGTACAGCTTGTTTGTTTGGTGGTAGTGGTGACTCTTCTACATAAGCTTTCTCCCAAGTTGGTTTGAGGGTTATTTATTATTATTGACTTTTGATCTCAGCGATGTAGGAAAGTAGTTGTTTAATAAATCTGTATGACTTACGGTATGCTGTCGTTGATGTCAATGTGGGCATTTATTTCCCGTCTTGCTCAAGGAGTTGAAGAGAACAAGCAAGCGTCCAATTCATAAGTAAGTGGTTTTATTCTTTCGCATTCTTCTCTTTTGTGCACTCTTCTAGACTAGAGTGGCTGATAGACTCCTCCTGTTTGGTTTTGCTTTTTAGCATTGCAATAATAATGGACCTTGGTTTGGATATCACTAACGACGTTAGGCTATGCTTCGTTGTTGTGTGCAGTCAGAATCAGTCATGTCGTTGTAACTGGCAGATACCTCGAGACTCAGCAAATAAATAAATAACAACTTTTGATGATGAAGGGTTGTAAAGTTCTCTCTTTAGTGAGCCAGCTAATGCAATAAGCCATAACTGTCGATCATGAGGATTACAACTATTATTATCATTATGAAGTAGTTTTGCCATTCCTTCCTTCCTACCACCATCGTTGTTGGGGAAATTAACTCTGGGCATGGGGTTGTTCATTTATCAAATATCTCATCTCGCCTCTCAAACTATAGCTTCTTTAATAAGCAAATGACATTCCTATGGTTTGGCCAGTGCCATAATTGTAGAAAGCTGATGAGTGGGGCGAAAGTGGGAGGATCGGGAACGCGGATGTTTACAAGCCCCAATCTTGACATGGGCTTCGTTTTGTTTATAGACTAAAGTGTTTTGATTTGTGTGATGATGGGGGTGGTGGCAATTGTTGATGAAGTATATAAGGTAAAAGTACCAATTTGAAGTTGGTGGAGGGCGAAGGAAATGGTTTTAGATCCATCTCTCCTCTCTTCGTTTAAGTAATAGTTGGTTGTTATTAAGAAACGTTAAAAGTTATTAAGTGTTCACTGGCATAAATGATATGAGTCGTTTTGACTTATTGCTCTTTAATGGCAGTAATAATATTATGTCCACCTTTCTTGCAACACTCCCTCCTTCACACCCACCCAACCATAGCACAGAATCAGAGACAAGACAAGACAGCCACACGCCACCCAAAGCTCATCATAGACGTTATCTTCTTGTCTGCTAAAACATCTTTGTCTCCCATAGTTGCTTTACCTTATGTACACCACTGCACCATGTCAGATGCATTTGTGAAAAATGCAACCATTCTCTACACCCACCACCACAGCCATAGCCACAGACACAATCAAAAAATGCCTTTCAGCATTGATAAGGCACTTAAAGGCGGATTGCGCGTGGTGCGTTACAGAACATTAAACCGATGGCTGCAACCACATAATTTAATATTATTATGATGATGAGAAAGAAGGAGGCAACAACGGGACAAGGCACGGTGATAAAAATAAAATACGAAGTGTGCTCACAAGAAGTGGGAAGGGACTTTTGCAAAAATAAAATGAAGCTTTCGCTGTTGTTGTCATGCTAGGCAAAAGCACCTATTAACTCGATCTGATTTTGATGGTTTGGGCTTACCTTCCCTTGATTGCTTCTTGAAGAGGAGTGGAAGGAATGTGGAGGAATGATAAAAGACACAAGGGATGATGATTGTGAAGAAAATAAAGGGAGAGAGTAGTGAGTGAATGAGAAATCTAATCATAAAGATTGAAGGGAATGGAATTTCAAAGTTGTTATTTGGCCACGTAATAAGAGTCATAATAATCATCATCACGCTAGCAATAATAAAATAACAACACAATGGAGGTGAGGCCCGAAGAAGTAGATGAGATGAGCCCAGAGCCCCACAACAGGAGATAAGTGGATTGAAGAACATTGCGATTATTATTACATTGCACACAGTAGACAACAATAATCAATGCCTTCCTCTTCTTTCTAGCATATATAAATTGCATTGCATTGTCCATCATCATCGCTCCATTTTCATGGCTATTGCTTTGCTATTTTTTATTTTGCTCTTTTACTTCCAAGATTATTAGTCCATTCTCTCTCATCCTTCCCTTCCCCCTTGGTTTTATTGTTGTTTGTTGCTGTTTTTACCTTTCTTTCTTTTGAGACAGGGGGATTGTTAACTGCACATGTTGAACAAGAGGTTTTTGTTTTGTGAGAGAGAGGAGGCGAGGCTATAAATTTGTTTTGGTCAATTGTTTCCACTAACCACCACCACCACCACTGCCTACTTTCGCCATAATGTGATGGTGCAATAACAGCAACTCAATCTATCTAAATAAAAAAGGAATCTTCTCTTCTTTTGTCGTTGTTAACGGATTTTGTGCAGAGGTTGGGATGGGAGATGGGATGATGCATTATATTTTCACGGGCATAAAGGATCCATGGCATTATCTATCTATCTGCCCAGAGTCAGATTCTATAGAAAGGTTTATGATGTTGATGATGGGAGGAAAGTTTAAATGCAAAATGCCTGTTATGCTAAAGGGGTAAGTAAATGTGGAAGGAAGGGACTATTACTTGGTAGATAATGGACTTGGAGTAAAGACACCGAATAATAATATTCACTACCCACAAATAAATAGATTGACTGACATAGATAGCGTCTATATTGTTAGTCTTCATGGATTCATCTCATTTCAATTTTGCATCTTCTCAATTTCCAGCACAGCACAGAGGAAGATCGACGTACACGTAGGAGAGGGTGAAAGAGGATCCTCCGTGGCTTGGTTTTGGGGAAGAAGAAAGGAATTGCTCAACAGAGGAAGAACAACGGACCGTGTAAAACGCGGATTGGCCTTGCTTTACAGACCTCTTCGTTGTGTTGAAGCCTGTGGTTGTCGGATTGAAATTGAAATGGTGGTGATTCGTCCTCTCTTCTGTAGTTGGCTGCTCTGAGGTTTTGTTTAAGCGAGGAGATGCCGAAGAACAAAGACCTCTACACAAAACAAATTGACAGAACATGACAAATCAGCATTCCAGTAAGTTTGCCAAATAATTACTTTCATTATGCAATTCACCAAAGTAAGAACAACACCCCGACATCACCACCACCATCATGCGGGCCATCATCATAGCAGGCCATTTACAAAGCTTTCATGCATGTACACATAAAAGCGGTTGTCGGACTGATTGTGAAACTTGGAAACAAAAAGTTCTTCTCTTTGCTAAGCCGCGTGTATTGTTGAGAGACACGGTCATATTCGTATTGCCCAATGCACCGGGGAAATGAGCAACAAATAATACAATAGAAAAGCCAGTTATATGTGCCCCACCAACAGATAAGAAAAAGAAAAGTAAGGTTGCAGTTTATTTGCATCATTCTTCCATTTTCATTTCTTCAAATATATCCAAGAAGGTTGGGACGGGACAAAGCACAAAAGCAATCTCCACTTTTTGCAAAAGTTATTTTCTTCTGCGTCTTGTTTCACCCACCCACATTTTTTCGTGGCAGAGAGTAATAATGCACAGTGCATGTAAGTTGTGTATATCTGGTTCTTCCTTCGTTTACCAAAGTATAGTTTCGTAAAAGAATACAATGGAATAGATGAGAAAAGGGTTAAAGAAAAAGGCTTCGAATTTTTTGTTTTTTTTATGTTTTCGAGGAAATGTTAAATTTCAATCGTGACGCCCTTTATTTCTTCTTCGTCCTCCTCTACTTCTTGACAATAGAAGTTTGCTTCATCCTCCTCATCATCGTGTTTTCTCAAACTGAAAGTCTGCATGCATGATTTTCTTATCGAGTGTATGGAATGTGCACATCTTGTCTTGACTGTGATGCGGTAGGGTAGGTTGAGATTTTCGATTTTCTTACACGAAATTGCATTTTGTCTCCGTCGTAGTAAAATCATTCTTGGTTGGTTAGCCAGGGACAACATCATCTCTCTTTGCATGCCGAGGTGATTGAGTATGTAAAGGAGGAAGGTGCCTTTCTCTTTCATGGAAGAAGTGCGGAGGTGGAAGAGGCAAGTTGAGGAAAGGGTTAGCTTGGCTTTGTGTTTGTGATGAAACCTGGAGGATAAATTCACATCATCAATGATAATGCAGTCTTCATGGAGTATTGTTGTACCTGCATTCCTGATTATTTTCACACTTGAGGCGGATATGCTCAAGTGTATTGAGTTTGGCATTATTATCATCTTTCCCTCACCAGCCATCACATCATCCTCGTCGCCGTGCCTTCTCGCTTTCCTTTCTTATTAACTTTGTGATTTGGTCTGGGCTTATTTCACGGTGGCTGGGGACTGAATGGGAATGGATTAGTATGTCAGAGAAAGTTATGTGTTACCCTGGTTTCAAAATTGTTATGCTGATGATTTTGGTTAACAATAACTATAGCGATCTTGATGTAAATCGTGTCTATTTGTGCACATGCTTTTAGTTCCAATATAATTAGCCGCATACCCATCATCAATTCTAATTTTTTGGGCATGCTTTTTTTCCACTTTGTTTTTTTTCGTTTTGTGAGTTCGAGTTCCCGTTGCGCAGATGGAAATGTGTCATATAGACAAGCGTTTTAAAATAATGCCTGACATGCATGAACTGGTCGGAATTCCCGTGATACAGTACACGCCTTGCCAATAGACAGTAAGACACTCGAGAGAGTGAGAAACGGAAAATGATTATATGAAAATGTTTTGCTTGTGGTGGATTTATTATTATTTAAGGACATGACGATTCATCTTATATGGATTATTTTTGAATGATGTTGATGAGTGATTGTTCGTAACTTAAATTGCATTAAGAGTGCTCACATTCTTTTCTCATATCAAAGGCTTGCAAATTGAGTAGTGAGCATAGCAGTACTACAATAAACTGTAAAACGACGAAGAAGAAGAAGAAAAAGGGGGAGGAGAAGATAGAAAATTGTTTTTCATGTTACCCCAATCAGCAACAACGCACTTACACGATTCCTAAAGTGGTGTCTTCTTGAACGGTTAATCTTGCAAAGGATATGCAATGATGTAGGGAGGCAGGTGCCATTCCCATCTTCAGTTAGACGTGAGATGATGGATATTTGAGCAATTACAATTATAGAAAGAGGATAATGTACAGTAAGATGGGATATAATTTTCACGTTTCACAAAGTTTTGATAGGTGACTGACAAGAGAAAACCGGTGATGGTGGTGGTGGGTTTAGTTAAAGTAGGTTGCTGATGAAATTTCTTTCCTCTTTTCCTGATTTATGACTTTAATGCAACACTTTTTAAAATCCTTTGGTTTTTTCCGAATGCAATGCATCTGTTTCATATACTTCATACATTTCACGAAATGAGTAAAGAAGGCGGAAGGAAGTTAATCTATTTACTAGGGCAAAGGGGAAGCTCATGGCATCAGCCTAACTGATAAGCACAGGAGGATTACCTAAATGTGTACGTTTGGCTTGGGAGGGAAATGCCTGCCCGGAAAGCGGATTTGATTTATTTGTGCAAGATCATCACTCATGATGCCATTTTTATATTTATCGGCTGCGAAAGACCAGGCTAGAGGGTGGAAGTGACATTTATTTGCAAATTGTAATGAACTCTTGTAATCTGTACAACGAAAAGCAACAATCTATTCATTATAGGTAGGTTTGCTTTTCATTTGATAGCGGTAATGGAACGTAATGTGATGATGTAATGTAAGGTTTGTAAATTGCAGAGGATTTCCTCTGGTTTGTCAAAAGTTTTCAGTTTGTTCACTCAAAATGGATGGGTGGAGAGAGAAAACTGCTTAGTGTAATGGGAAGAACAGAAATAGATAAATGCTAGACCACGTTGTTGACAACATGACAAACACTGAAGTTGACGAAAGTTTATCCTTCCTCCCTCCCTTAGATCAACCAAACCAAACCAACGTAAAGTTCCACTCGCTTTCATAGTCCCAAAGACACGCACAGGAGCAGGAGTAATTCTACAGAATTGTTTCCCCAACTGAGGAAAAGTTTTTGAGGGAACCAAGAAGAGGAAGTGTGAATAAGTGTTGTTTCATTTCTAATGGACAGAGCAGAAAGTTGTTTCAATCCGAGTCGCTGCTTCTGGTTCTTCAATCTTTTCTATGACCAGAGACCAACGTGTTGAAATTGTAAGAGACTGAAGACGACTTGAAAAAGAGAAAGGAGAGAAGGGAAGGATGAAGGAGATGAATGGATGGATTGATGACTGAGTGAATGGCTGAATGAATCGTTAGCACTTTTTTCTTCTTTCGTTTTTCCTCATGTCGTAAGTTTTCTACTTAAAGAGAAAGCGTGTTTTGTGTAAGGGGTGAAAGTGCGAGGAGACAGGGAGCTAGTATGGTGGTGGTGAGTGGCTAGCAAATTTAAGTGGCAGTAAGTAGTCGTAGTGAAGCTATAATTGGTGACAGAAGAATGGGACATGAATTGTCTTGTGAATGTAGTGACTACAAGATGGAAATGACGTGGGGCGAGACGAGGCAAAGCTTAGCTTGAGTTTTTGGTCATGATTTTTTGTCCCCAGTTACCCTTACATTTTATTTTCAATTTGTGAAGAAAAATAGGCTAATAAGAGTGACATAATAGGAGATTCCGGGGGAGACTGAGAATGGGTGCATTTCCTGTGTCAACACACAGAAGAGCGATGCAGGTCTCCTGTTGTCGATTGGAGGGTTCCCCTTTCTCTCTTTCTCGTTTTCTTTCACTCCTCGGACAGATAGACTGTGGGAGTACCGCTTGTTGTATTGTTGTACATCGTGACAGGAATGGAAAGTGTTTTCCATTAGCGAAATTGTGGTCATAAATTTTCCCAGGGATACGTCTTGGTGGACTGATATATTCCTCCGATTTAACCGGATTTATCGCTACGCGTTTTGGATGCCTCTTTAATACAATTTCTCTCTCTCTCTCTTTTCTCCGGAGCCTGTAGCAGAAATGTCTATCTATCTATGTGTGGTGTGGTGGTTGGTTGGTTCTGCTTCCTTGATCTGACTTGTCTCTAGGTTTAGTTGGTCTTCCTCCTGAGATAGATAGTAGTCCCTCTTCTTTTGCTGCTGCTGTGGTGTTGTTCATGGTGTTTGTTTCAGAACTGATTTAGTCCATGTGCAAAATGAGGAAGATATCCTTCTTCTTTCTACCCCCTCTTTACGTAAACTGTTGTGCTACACAACATTCTGCTTTCCACATGGTCGTCGTCATGAAATAGTTGTGATGTGATGTCGGCTCACTTAAGTGAACCTGAACCAAAATGTTCTCATTCTCCCTCTCGACATATATACTTCACCTCCACCATACATCACCCCATTATCCCACTCACTCAACTTTTTTTCTCCTCAAAAAGTAAAGAATGGGAGGACGAAGATGTAGAAGACCTCTTGTTCTTGATTCTCAACCAGATACTACCCTTCAATCGGGAATCTCACGGAGAAAATGTTGAATCGATGTTTCCAAGTATGATTGATCCGTCCCCACTTCTCTTATGTCAAGACGGGTGAAAAAAGAATTTTGTGTACTTTTAGTTAGTTTCTCCCACTTCATCTCACATTTTCCAACTAAATGGATTGACACTGTGTGTCCTCTTTCTCCTTCTGTGTTGACGTTGTTAGTGAGAAAGAGGAGTGGTTTATTAATGGTTGTTGACAATGATGATGGCGATGCTGATCAAGTTAAAGGGGAAACAGCTCCCTCCTTTTGAATCCCTCATTTCTTCTTGCTTTCTTCGTTAACTTACTTTATGAGGAACTCAAGCTCATTACTTCTTTTAACTAAGGTATAAAATGTTCGAGTGGAAGAAAGGAGGGAGGACGAAGATAAGGAGATGAGGTCATCATGATTGAAATGACGTGTGAAATGAGATGAAATGAGATGAAAGTGACAAGACGGCATAGTTAGGTAAGACTGAAAGGATTGGCTGGAAGGCAGATGTTGCCAAAAGTCTAAGGTTTCTCTCTCTCTCTGATGATAAGTGATGATATGACGTACAATTGACGATGGCAATGTTATGAGGTAGACAGACGGGCAAATGCCACTCATTTAATTTAAATTTAATGATGACGAGGTACGACTTTGCATGTGGATGAATTTGAAGCGTCATTTCATTGTTGTGTTGCCTATGCATTTTATGTTAGGCAGCGTTAGGAAAAAGTCGGACATTAAGCCGTAGTTTCCATCCCCAGCCTGGAAATTATTAGTCCAAGAGCATTTAACGAGGACGAAATTGCTTTATTTGTACCCTACCTTTCATTATTCATTAATTTGCTTTGCTTGCTTACACTCGTCTGTGGTTTGCTCTGCCGTTTGTTTGCTTAACTTGTCTTGTTGTGTAGGAAGTGGGAGAGGAAAGGAAGGAAGGGAAAGTTGCTCAACACTATGCCTAACACACACAACACACATCTCATGTGACAAATGCTGAGGTCGAGATTAAATTACGTCTCCTAGTGGTGACACGGGTGGTGTGGTGTGTAGTAGGGGTGGTGTTGGTGACTGTTCTTCTCTATTTTATTTAACTTGACTAAATTGCTTCTCATCACATCCATCCCTTCAGAACACGACCAAATTGTGGGAGAGAGAGTGAGAGAAGAGAGTGGGTATAATAAACCATAAGGACAAGGAAACCAGAGTTAGTATGGGTTGGGTGCCACCCTGTTGTCACCTATTGCAGCTTCATATGTCATCCTAGCCGGGGTTTTGGGAAAGTTGACAAATTCAGAGTGTGGATGGATGAGAATAGTATTTCTCCCTTGTTAGTACTAAAGCTAAGCTAAGTAAACTCTGGAGAGAGGCTTCTTAAAAGCCATTGCAAGAGCTTAGAAAGATACAAGAAGAAGTTGTAGTAAGTAATAAACTGTCGCAGCATCTTTCTCTCTTTCTCCTAAACACCATGTGATTAACGGGGCTGCTGCAGAATCAAGAGGGTCGGTTCTCCCTTCTTTTGCTTTCACTTTTGCATGGTTGGCAACTGCAGTGCACTTACTTTGGTTTAGTGCTTCTGTACATGCAAACCCTTATTTTTCTATTGAGTTAAGCCTACAGAAACAAGAAAAGGCAAAGGCAAGTTGGTGGTGAATTATGAGTTTTGGTGTGTCCTTCCTATCTTACCTATAGATACACACAAAGTCCAATCCAATCCTCCTTTCTTTATTCCATGAAGTTAATAAGGTTGCATTAAATCTTTTTTTGAAAAAAGAACTTTGTCTATTAAAACAAACTTTGTTCCAAAAAGTTGACTGACTGTATGACTTATTTGTCTCTTTCGAAGAAAAGAGAATCATTTAAGAGTTCAGGTTGCCTCTGCTTTCTTCTTTCTCTTCCCCAGTCGTTTGTTTATTGAGGGGACATAAGAGAAAGAGAGTTTTCCGAAGCCATTGTTTGGTCTGATCATGCATAGTTGACTATCAAATCCAACACTACTACTCACTGAGCTGAGCTTAAGCCAACATGAGAAGAACATCATGGAGAGAGAAAAGAAAAAGCAATCCCTGACTTAGATTTACGAAGTTTCCTTTGGCAAAGTGGTGGTTGTATTGTGCACTAATATGAGAGTAAATCCCTCTTGTGCTGGTTAGGTAAAGGATAATGGGATGGGTGAAGTATGAGCCTATAATGTGAGTGACTTTAAAAGTATCCTTACACTCGCGTCAATCACTTCTCTCCTCCTTTCCTCTGATTGAGGAAGACATGATGGGCTTGACTTGAAAAGTGGCAGAAGAGGAGAAAGAGAAAGGTCTTCTTTAAATCCACCATCAGTCAAAACCCATGCAGGCAACACAGAACAATTTCATTTCCATTGCTAATCCTAATTCCAGGCTTATTTCTTCATTCTGTCTCCCCTCTCACACTCGCAAACAATCCAATCCAATCCTCCTCACTAAACCACTCCCCCTTCACTACACAGAAAAGAGACCGCAAAAATACAAAGACGCAAACAGCACTGATGGCTTTGGGTTTCCATTTCCTTCACACACCCCAGAATTGAGCAATAGTAGGTAATGGAGACTCGACTGCTGCGGTGACGACAACAGTCAGAAACACAACTTGAGAATGGGGAACTTTGATTAACAAAGTTGTGTGGGAAGGAAATGGGAATGCAATGGTGATCAGTTTGGGTCAGTCTTCCTTTTTTCGTCAGCCTGTGTGTGGGAGTAGGAGAGTGGAAATCAGAGCTCAGTAATGGCTACTTGATGATATGTAATAAGTAAGTGATGGTAAGAAAAGAGAGCTCTGTTTTCCACATCACATTTCGTTTCCAAAGGGCATCACATTACATCGTTTCCTTCCTTTCTCCTTTCTCCCACCATTCATTCATTCCCTTTGTTCCCAACTAAAACAAGGAAAAGGATGGAAGATGGAATTGTAACTAGTTTTGGTACAGCCTTGTTGTTGAGGGAAGGAATGCAGGCCGTGGGATTCCTTCCTCAGGTCCCTTCATTTTCACCCCTACTACAGTAGCTTCTACTATAAATTTATATTGTATTTCATTGGAAAGTAAGACGAAAGAGAAAGAAAGAAAGAGGAGCCGTGGCAGATGATGATGGTCATTGTGCCTGTCCTTTCTTTTTGCCCTGAGTTGAATACAATGGCCTTCTCTCTTCTTCACAAACAGCTAAATTGTGGCGAGGGAAGAAAATAGACAGCCCCTGCTGCTGTCTCAAGTGTTGTTATTTACGCCAGATATGAAACCAACTGGACCGAATCTCCCATTTACATTCCGCATGTTTTTGTGTATTCCTCGAAAAAGTCCCAGGAATCTGCGGATATAAAGCGACTTGGAGGAGAGAACAGAGCGTAAGTGTAAGTGTGACTGTTTGTTCGTCGTTCAATAATAATGGCAAGGGGTTCCCAGTTGACGGTTGATGGTGGTTGATTTCTACTGAGGGCAACAAAGGAAAGTATGCGAAAGGGTCCTTACTTCATTCTTGGATGACAGTATTACCACCATTGTGCCAAACATTCTAGACATCTTTTTCCAATAACACAATAGTCATAATAATAATCATAAAAATCACACTCTTCTCTCCCTTTGTGGTTGACTCAGTCTCAGTACTTTACTTACTGCTCACTTACGTCGACTTCACTCGTCCGCTCAACAACTCTTCTTTTTATACACATTTTGGCAGGAAATGCCGTGCAAAGTTATGATTGCACTTTCACTTCTAGAGGAAACCGCTAAGCCAAAGCCACAGCAGGAAGGAAAAGAAAGGTCCTCCGCATTTTTTTGGGAAACCGGGGAAAAGACACTACGTGGTTCCATATGGTCACCACCTCGCCTTGAGGTCAGCCATTAAAGTAGGGCAAAATCCCTTGTTCCATTTAAAACTGATGACATTGATATGATCAGATTAGAAATATTTCTCTCCCTCTTCCTTTTCTGATCACAAATATTTGGCTGGTAGAACATGAGCCGTGGCAATTGATGTCAAATTCTTTGGCAAACGATCATAGAAAAAAAATCTTCAAAATGTGCCCTCAAGGTGTAAATTTGAGCATTGCTATAATAAGCATTTGCAAGTTGGTTGTTATACTCATTGGGGGATTCGCTCGCAAAAGAAAGGACCGTCGCCTGTGCTCCATGTGGTCGAAGGGTGAATAGAATGAAAGAAAGGAGAGGAACCTTGCAAATCAAGTGAAAAGTTTAGGCTATGTTACAAAAGGGTTGTAGGTAAGTACTATAATACTGAGGTTGACAGATATGGAGGAAAGGGCAAAGGAGTAGTTCCTTCCGTGCTTTTTTGGCGGTGATAGACAAGAGGGCCATTGTGAACTGAAAAGAAGTCGGAGGTGGCAGTAGCGTTTGTGGAGACGGAGTTTTAAAAAAACTTGGAAAAGGGTTAAGTTTGGCTGACTAGAAGAAAACGAATCGGACAAACTTTCTCCTCATGTGCCTGTCCATCGAAAGTACCAAGAAGTGGTTTATTCTTCTTAGAAAAGAGAAATCTAATCCATGTAGATGTTATGTTTGGGAAAAGACTCTATTCATGGTGCTGACAACTTGTAAAACTTATGGAGGTGGTGGCCCCAGGTTGTAGAGAAAGACACCCTCCAATTTCTCTTGTCTCGTAATTTTGCGGTGGAGAAAGGAAACAGTTTTCTCATTTGCAGATGGGGAAAAGAGAATTGGCGTAGGCAGCCTACTTTCTCTCTACTGGCTAACTGAGCTGTTTTAAACTGCGTGATTACTACGTGTATAACGCGTTCAATTATTTGGTATAGAGGAAGGAGGAGACGAGGTTAATTTACAGCTTGCTTTGTTTTCATTGCAATCCCGGTGGCGAAGACGGTATTATTTAGGAGTCCTAAGAATAAATATCTGTGAATGAGAGAGAGGTGAGATGCTGGATACGGGCTTCGTCTTTCTTGTTTCCATTTCGGTCCGAAGAGGTTACAAGGTTACATCATAAAGAATCAAAAAGTATCTTTTTACTGGATTTCCTTCAAGTCTGCAGATGCGGATACCTGAGCATTGAAAAGAAGTGACCTCTTCTTTGGTCTCTTTTCCAAATCTCAAATGGCTTCTTTTGAGTTGCTACAAAGAACAAGTTTCCACTTTTTTTACACTCTTCCTCTTAATGCACTTAGGAACTGACTGGCGTCCAGCATTTACCCTCCTCCATTCAATCTTTCATGCTGTTCTGCTATCCATTGCTTCCACCTCCGATCCGACTATTTTGTTCGCTTCTCTCTCTCAACTTTTCCCTTTTTGAAATAGTTTGAATTGGAACCACTTTTCTATTATTTGTGCTCAGTTTTCCCAATTTCCAATCCAACCAACCCTAACGTGTAGAGGAAGAAGGAGTACAAAGTGGAAAGGTGCGTCATGTCTACCCTCTCTACTCCAACTTTGCTTGGCTATCCAAAAGACAGAAACCATACGGTCCGATTGGAATGCATGCCATTCAGAACCACTGCCACAAACTACAAACATTCATAGAAAAAAATGGGAAAGAGAGGATCCAAATTTAGTAGTTTAGAAAAGAGAAGGAAATTAGGACGAAAAATTGGCCTGACTATGAGAACCGTGTGGTTCCATTAATCTCAACTCAGCAGCAGAGCGGTTGCAGGTAGCATTTATTATGTGGGCAATCACCGAACTTTAATTTGGGTGTGTGTAGACTCTTCTGAAGAGAGATGTAAGGTTGTGGCTGTTCCATTAGCAAACTTTTACAATTTTCAATTGTGGTTTCTCCAAATTTTCCGTACTACTGTGACATTTTCCTTTGCATGAAATGAGTGATTGGCTGACTGCTGTTCCCTTGGATTCTATTCAAAGGCCTAAGTAAATATGGTCCCGAATCTGTCGCAAATGCTACTGTTGCTACCGAATCAAAACCTCAACCTCAGGCCAAATCATTAAAAAGCGGAGCTCAATTCCTCATTATTTTGTCAACTCAACTGCCGACCTGACTTTTCCCTTTTTTGTGTGCGTTTCTTTCCATCGTTAGCTTCTGTTTACTTTCGACTGCAGAGGTTGTTGCCAGTGATAGGTTCCTGTGTGTGCAACTGCTGTCACCAATCGCAGCCTCATCAATTATTGTTATGAGTAATTGGCCAGTATCACCTCAATGCCATTTGGGCGAACGAATGTAGTTCCCCATTATTACAGACGAACTTCATCTCGGCTCATATGAGGGATGAATGGTCCATGGTCTCGCATCTGTACTTTTTTCAAACCTAATAAAGTTTTTAAGTGACTTTACTGGTCCTGGGTAGGCGAATCGAAAGGGGGCCTTTCTTCAGTAAACGAAGTTAAAGTTACGTCTGCTATATTAAATCGGGCACGTAACCAGCCTAAAGTCCTTTCCCTCGATGCTTGAACCCCAACGTAGCACTTTTATAGGTTTCGCATGTGGACAACAAAACGACGTATGTGGCTGGTTAAAAAGGAAAATATTTCAATCATAAGGACTGAATGAATTATGGGGGAAGGAGGATGACAGAAATAAGATTGGATGTGAGCAAAGTTGTGTAGTTTCATTTCTTTTCATTGCGGCAGACAAGTAACGGTTGTTATAAATTGGCTGCACGGTGCAGGTGTGGTCCACCAGTTGCTTTCGTGGTTATATGGGAGTTGAATTAGCTTGTCTGACATTACGATGAAAAATAGGGGGTTGTTTAACGTTGGAATCTGATGAGACATGAGATGAGAGATCGGTGTAGTTTGTGAAAGCAATAAATACTCGCATCCCCACACAAATTCTTGTGGTGGAAATGAAGGAGTTCTTTTGACGACAGATATAGAAAGGATGACAGATCTAGGGAGTTGACAGATAAGAAAGAACAAGTTTTTGAACGATCTCATCATCATCCCGCTGTTTTGTGAGTTGGTTTGGTGACCGAGAGAGAAGGAAGAGGTAAAGAAAATCACCACGAGAGGCCTAATAATAATTTCTGAGTCCAGTGATTCCTCTTCCTGCTGGAAGGTAGTAGAGTTATGATAAGAGCCATACGGCTTGGTGGTGTGGTGAAAGAGGAGAGAGGAGATGATGAAGATGTTGGATGGATGGCTGTTATGTTTAGTTTAGCTTAAGTAGGATAATATGCTTCATTGAGTAACGCGACACGCTGTGGAGGAAGAAGCTTTCCCATAAAAATTTATTTTTAGAGGGTACTCACTGCCCTGATGTCTTCAGAGAGTCGTTCCATGTTTCATCTCATTAGTTTATGAGGACTTACTCTCTCCAACTCTCATCCTTCCTTTTCCAAAGCAAAAAGTGGGCAAAAGATGCGATGGCTTTTTTCTTAATGACTCTGGAGAATGGGAAAGCCCATGTGTCTCTCTCAGCCCTGTAAATTACACTGCTCTCACCCCAAAGGGAATTTCGTTGAGTTAGTTGATACACACAAGTCGGATTCCAGTACTTGTGATCTCATACTTTTGAATTTCCTCTATTAGATTGAATAAATGCTTCACTGGGCCCGCTGATGCAAAATCCAGGACCCAACAACAACTTACATTACTTTTACTTCACTTTCACTCTCTCTCTCTTCCTCTTCATCTCCATCCATTCTCAATCCAAAAACGGCGGATGAGAGGTTGTTGGCGGAATGAATAGGAGAAAGAGAGAGAGATAAAGTTGAAACGAATGGCCCTCTCCTTTCCCTGACGCGTGTATGGATTTATGCAGGGAGGCATGGAGGCAGGCCAGGGACTCAAGTTGATTAGACTGGAGAAAACAGAATTAGTATGCAATGTGATAAGGTTTTTCATGAGAGAGGAATGAAAGGCTTTTGCCAGGTTTGTTTGGGAGAGATGGATCATGTGTATATGGAGGAGTCAAGGTATTCCTTCGAGATGCCATCCAACCAACATCCCAAGTTGAAAAATGAATTTTAGAATAAATTTCATTTCCATCCAAAGTCCCTCACTCACACACACTCTCACTCCCTCACTTCATTACCACAATCCCCCCTCCTCATGACTGACAACGAGGCTCTCAATGTCATTTATTAAACGTGTAGTTTACAAGGCAAAAATAGGTAAGCAGCATTCCTTTCCTTGGATTAAGTGGACGTCACCGACGTTCCTCTTATTAACTCAACTTACCCCTTCCTCCCTTCGTTCCGAGATGCTTTGGGGAGAGATGTATTATTGTCTCATCTCGTCTTGAGCTTTATTTTATACCATCCTTCCTCCTTTTTCATCCCAAACTGAGGAAATAGAATACGTGCAGTTGTTTTGCTTTCTCCTTTGAGAGAAGGTACAAAATGTGAGGAGAGGGCGAAGAAAGACAAACATGGACTGACTACAAGTATTACAAAAAGATAGTTTGGCTTATTAAGTAGCAGCAGATGCTATTCGATGTAAATGCCCTGTCCGTTTGCCCGAAGATTGAATACATAGATGCTCTAAAAGTAGGTTTCTTATATGATTCATGTCAACTCTCCTGCTTTCAAGTTCATTTCAACATTTTTCTTATTTAAACTGAAAAGGACTCAAATGGCTTTGTTTAAAAGGAGATAAAAATGCCGAGTGGAGTTTAAATTAGAAAAAATGTGGGGGTGAGAGAGGGAGAGAGGAAGAAGAAGAAGACTTATGAGTTATTTAGTGGGGAGAGAGGGGATAACTGCGCTTGCTGTTATTAAATGCTAACCTTAAGTGGATGAAAGCATGCATGCATGCATAAAAAGATAAAGATATGGAAAAGGACGAGTTAAAGTGAATTCCTCTTCTTCTTTCCCTTCAAGTCTCTCGATTTTTCTTCTTCTTTCTCTCCTTTCTACAACTCTTTCAGTCAATAAAGTCAAATTAAGAAGTTAAACGTGAAATACTAAATCCAAAGTTCTTCTGCTCTCTGAGAGTAATTCAAGTAAAGTACTCTGGCATGATATGAATGCGTTTTCTGGGTTTTTTATGCGTATCACTTTACGAGCAAAGATGTCAAAGTAAAATACTATGTGCTGGCTGTGCTCTTAAGTCCAAAATGTGTCACACGCTCTCAACCAAAGCAAAAGCACAGTTCTCTGACTTTGACTCTTGTTTTCCACCCCTTTCTCTTTCGCTTTCTCACTCATTCCTTCCTTTCTTTCTTTTGTATCTTTCGAATTCGAACCTTAAAAAAGTGCGTTTCGTGCAGATGGGTGTTGGTTTTGAGGTGGGTTGGGGAAGTGAAAAATTGCAGAGATATGCCTTATTCTATGCCCACGCGAAGAATAGTTTTTGGTGCCAAGCATGATCCTTTAAAAATATGTAAAAGAGAATGAAAAGCACAGATATAAAATTGTGCGTGTAGGTAAAACTTTACCTTAAGAGTTCATGAGTATAAATGGAATCTCCACACACTAACATTTAACGCGCTTATCCTTCTCCACCCACTCCTAACCCCATCCGTCCATACATTAAAATATTTTCATGCACTTTTTTCCGAGAAAAAGTTTTTGAAAGTTGTGAAACAAAACATTCAAGGAAGTATAAGTGGGGTGTAAGATGGCAAGCATGTGCGTGCTTTTAGTGAATATCTTTCTCTTGTAATAGACCAGTGCTTTCACAGCAATAAAGTGTATGGCTTTGGTCATTCCATCCAATCCACCAGTCAGCATGTTTAAGGAGAGATAGGAGGAGTGAGAGGTGATGCAAGTTATATTATTATATGGCACATTGCATCCGGTACTTAATTCTCTAAAATGTGCTTCTTTTATAGGTGCTTTTATTCCACGTTAGCTAGCTGTTGATCTGATCACATTTTCTTCACCAAGGTTTATTCTCTGTTTTTACACATCGTGCAGATTCCTATACCAACCAGCAGACTTAGGACACAGTTTTAGAGTAATAGCGTCAAGAAGAGTAAAAAAAGAGCAGATCGAGAAATTTTCCACACTTTCTCCTTATCTGCGAGTCACGCTTTTGTCTCTGAAAGATGTGTATTAAGTAAAGGAACAAAGTAAAAATTCTTCCAAACGACTTATCTTATTGCGGATGGAATTGTAAAAGTGAAGTGGTTGAGCACTTTTATGCCCTCTTCTCTCCCACTTTTCGAACAATGTCACGAGATAGTCAATGTGGCAAGTGGTATGTTGCAAAAGTTAGTTGGAGGAACGGAGTAATTTCAGACCGAAGGAAGGAAGGTAGAGAGAGAGAGAGAGAGAGAGAGGAATCGGAGGATTTTATCGAGACAAGGATGAATACCACCTCTTATTTTTACTCCCTTTATATCATTGTTGAAAACTTTCCTCCTGTTTTGCTTTCCACTGACTGACTGAGCGGTATGCATTGTCTTTAATACTTCAACAACGGTATACAACCCTCGTTACTCTTCTTCAATCCAGATTCTTCAGACAGTTCGCCACTTAAAATAAGTTTCCAGATTACAGTTTTCCGATAGATTCAATGACAAACGAACGAAGTGGAATTCGTTTGTAAAAACCATAGCTTTGCAATATTCCTCCTTCGCTCTGTTCCTGATCAGGTTTTATTGACCAAGCCAGCCTGCCTTTACTGCTTCCTGTCTCATCCTTATCTTGTCATTCCAAATTGCAGATTTTTACCGGTTTGCTCTCTGAAATAAATATTTTGATTGCAGTAAAGAGAAGTCAAGTAAAACAATTGGCTATGAAACAAAGGAGCGAGTCATTTACTTAAACTAAAGCATGTTTTATGAAAGCACCTTGTTCCGTGTACAGTACATAAAAACTGGAATGCAATAATTTTATTGTCTCTCACAATTTATGGATGTTAGTGTTGGAACTTGGCTCTATTTCTCTGTAAACCCATTCACATACACACACACCCCTAATTAGTGCTCATAGTGCAGTTAAATTCATTACACAGACTGACGTGTTGTGCCGTTAGTGCTTTGATTGTCTTCAAAAAACATGCATTGTTCTCTAAAAGTTGTGCTTTATAGATGCTAATTTTAATGAGTTGATGTCGGCAAAAGAGAAAAGGGTTAGGAACATAACAAATCCGTGTGCTCAGAAAAATCACCTTAGCGTTGTTTAGAGTATTAGCGGTTAAAGTTGTAAGATTTATTTGGAGGAATAACACTGAAAAAATCCTAGAAGAAGGAACAGAGAGCATTCTTTCTGTTTTCTTTTCGGTCTGTGTGTCTGTGATGTGAGGGGAAGTTGCAGAATGTATGCAGTATAAGATTGGCATTGGGAATGTTTTATAACTCTTTGCCTAGAAAGTTATCATTTTTAAGCTTTGTCGACTGGCAAGTGAACCATACAAAGAGCAAAGTTAGAAAAGCTTATGTTTATTCTGTTTGTATTATCCTTTTACTTTGGCTTTGGCAGCAACCAACTCATTCTTCAGTCCTTTCTCTGTACTTTTGATTTAAATGCACAAGCCAACAATACTTTTGCCTCTCTCTATCCCCATGTTGTGTTTCCTTCTATCTCCAACTTTCTCCAAGACTGTAAAGACGCCCTTGTATATGATCATGACCAATGCGAACGGATAAAAAGTACGGAAATGATAAAAAGATAAAAAAGGAGATAGGTTGCTCCATATAAAGTATTTTCCTCTAACTTTCCCTCTGTGGTTATGACAGTACTGGCAAAGGTCCTTTTCCCTCTGACCTGGAAATCCAAATGATGGGGAAATTCTCCTTCCAGGAAAATGTGTGGATAATTGGTTGCCCTCTGTTATATGAAGAAATATGTATGTCAAAACGCAGATTCCACTGAGCTCCTTGTTAAAAGTCAGCTCAAAAGTTAAAAAGGCTAAAATGTTGCAATTTAAGAGTACTTCTGAGAAGACAGCGATAAAAGGCTTTTGATGTCATTCAAAAGTAGGGGAGGGCGCAAGTTGAAAATCTCGTATTAAGCAATTACAAACGAAGCTGACGAACCATTAAATTTTAATTGATGGGGCGCACGTTGGATTTCCCGATGAACGTATTGCGACTTGTGTGTCAAATAGACAATTGCAAAAATGTTGAAGAGATAGGAGGAATGACTTATTGGAATGGAAGTGCCTGTAGCAAACTTCCACTTGTCATTTTCCATTTGAATTTCTCATTGATTTTAATTATTTAGATGGAGGAAAGTAAAGAGGATGAGTTTTAGGCACTTGATTTGAGAGAACTTCTTTCAACTGTAATGATTGGTTCCTTTCCTATACCGTTATACTCGCATAATCTATGTCCTCTATTCTTTTGACTTCCAATTCCAAATACACTCACACGGGACAAAGTGCGCCAGGTTAATGAACGTCGTAGTTTAGGAATCAAAATTGGCCAGGAAACAGAAAAGCAAATAAACTACAACTGGATTGTTTATGAATTTGTGTAAGATGGGGAGAACATGCTTATGCAAAAGAGAGAAGGAAAGAAACAAATAAAAACAAAGGAAACAAGCATTCTTTCAATCTTTTTGTTTTTGTCTGCGCTTTCTTTGTCACCCAAGTACAAAGTATAACGTTTGCAAAGTTGAGGAGAGGAGAGAAGGAGAAAGTGTTTGATGATGTGATTCGCAGTTTGCAGCAGACATTCCTAAATTGCCATCGCCGTGAAAGAAAGATTCATTTCTCTATGCTTGGTTGGTTGCAGCAGCAAGCAAGCAGTCAACAAACAGTCGAATTTCTTCATTTGGAAGTCTTAAAATATCAAACCAAGGTATATTTTTTGAGTCATGACTTTACAAAAATATTCCCTGATTGTGAGCAACACATTTCTTGAGCCTGGCACAAGAGTCGTCCTTCCTCCTTTCTTTCTTTTTGTTTCCACTAAACTAAGGTAACTAAGTTCATTGCTATGCCTCATTCATTTCACAAGTTGTCGGAAGTGGAACAAAGATTTTGTAATTCCACAAGTGACAAGGACACAGAGCAGGGTTTTACCTTTTGTGCACCAGAATGAATAAACAGCGAAACATTAGGCTCCTTTCACATCGCTTCTTTATGCAGAAGATCATTTATTTTGCGTCAGACTCACTTTAATCAAAACAATTTAAAGCCTTCTTGCTTACTTTCGGGTGGGAGGGCGAGTGTTGCTGTGGCTCACAGTGTGAAAATAATGGAGTGTCAAAACCTCCCTCTTCGTTTTTGTTTCGGAGCAGTGGTTGTGGCGTGGCACCGGTCAATAATAGAGAACATTGAGAGATTGTGATGGTGATAAGACAAGACAGTAGAGATTGCATTGGATTATTGAATGAGAGAACAAAAATATTGCTGACGGAGCATTTCATTACCGAATTGGTATAGGAAGAGGGTCCTTATAATAAGCAGCACTAATTGAGTTTATCTTTTTTTATTGCAGAGTGACTGGAACCGAGCGTGGGATGGATTGGCCTGTCAATTATCATTCCAAAGGGCAGCCAAGAAGAGGAAAGCTTCTTCAGTTATGGACACTCACGACTTTAGTCCTTCTCTGCGCATTTCTTGACTGCACAATTTCCGTAGGAGGAGAGTCCAGTCCCCCTGTCGCGGATGTGGAGGACTTGTTCAAAGGTTAGTTACACCCGACTGAATGGAACATGCATGTCCATTATCATTTATCAATCTGTGGCCCAACTGGACTGTCACCATCAGTGCATAACCACTTACTTAACTTACATCCCTTCCTCCTGCTTCTTCTTCTTTTTTATGATAAAAAAACATTTTCGCTTTCTTCCTGCTGTTGCTACCTGTACTCGTACCCATCACCGTCATCCATCACCAATTGCCGACGACGACGTCGTCTCTTTTGTAAAGAAGCGATTATCTGATAGGAAGGGAAAACAAAGGTTGGTGTGAGCAAAAACAAAGTTTGATGCATGTACCTATACCTAAGTAGTGAGGAGGGGAAAGAAGAAGACCCCATCGTTGAGAGATCAGGGCACCAAACCTCATTTCATTACTTCAGCAGAAGACCTCCTCTGTCAGACATTTCTAGACAGAATAAACGGAGAGAGAAAGTGGTCTGGGCGGGTGACAATAAAAAAGTATTATACGGAGACGACGGAGGTAGAAAATAGTGGCGCATTTACAAAAATTCGATTCGGTGACGGGAAAGGACCGACATGTAAGGACACGACGTGTAAGGACGGACAGAAAAGTACAGCGACAGGTAA
>JAQIWU010000131.1:0-37168 GCA_034696445.1 Isotomiella minor
AAATTAAAATCACACGTGCTCTAAATGAGTTGTAGACCTTGGGAACATCTTCTATCGATATATAGACCATTCTGTCCACTTTTTAGCTGGTAATTTACACAAAGGTTCAGATAAAAGGATTTGCTTTGTTTTTGCCATGATCAATGTAGAATGGATGGAGTGTGTTCTCCCCAGAGGTAGAAAGCAACTGCAATATAACACCATAGAACACGATACGATGACTCTTGTAAATTTAAATAGTTCAATGACATTACAAAGTACCTATCCCTTTGTCCTATAAACTTTGATGAAAAATGTTGAAGCATTTGTTGTTAGTCGATGACGATTCTATAGTGTCGAACCGGACGAGTCAGGAAATTTGTAAGTTTCTATTCTTTCTCAAGTTGACTTCATTATACTTTCACTCCATATGCTGTCACTCCTCTCACTCCGTCCTCTTCATTATATGTATTCCGTTGTTTCCGTAAGAACTTTTCATTCCTTCCTTCATTCATTCATCAATCAAAAACACAGCACGTTTTCTAAATTAGACCAATTGTTACATGCAGAAGCCATGAGTCAAAGTTAATAAAAGACTTTGACGACGACTGCCTGAGTCACTGTTGTATTGTACTTTATTTTATGCATTGTACTGAGATCTTGCATTGCAAAACTATGCCTTTATACCCTCTCCCTTTTATTCCTCATCCGTTTATAATAAATACTGCATTGCACAGTGTATTATTGTAAGTGAGTGAGTTCAGTAACGACCGAGTGACAGGACAAGTTGAATTGAACAAGGAAATGAAATCCTTCCTTTCCCCTCTCTGTCTGTCTCTCAATAATAATGAGAGATGTGTTGCCAGGGAAAGCAGCTCATTTAATGTAGAGTCATATAATGTACAAGTTTTATTACACAGCAATTACGAGTCTGTTCCACACGTTCACTTTTCTAATCTCAAATTACTTGCATTTTTTCTTTGGGAGGTAATGACATTGGGAAAAGAAAGTGATGGTGGTGAATAACTCTAACTTCAGCCAATGAACATGGCCATTACATCATCACAAGGCCATTACCATGAGGAATGTTGGGCACGAGACACGAATGAATGGGAGCAGATAATGGATTTACCAAAAGTGAAAGTCAGGTCATCTCACGCAATTTGGATTTGAATGAATAGATTTCATGAAAAGGCAGTAACTAAGTCAAGTCAAGTTCTACTCCTCCATGATGATGAGGTCGACGACGAGACGATGCTGGCGATGAAATGAACATAATTACGAAGCTATAATATCTCGTCCATTGGCGTAGTTTCTGAGGATAATCCTGAGGATGAGTCACTCGTTGTTAGTTTCACAATTTTATAGGGTCTGGGGAGGAGATGAGATGTGCCCTAGTCCTCTCGTCCTCCTCGTCGCAGTAATAATAATAATAAGCAAAGCCCCTGCGATAAGTATCTAATTCTACGATGATAGAAAGTCAGGAAGCATGATTTTGTCACATCCCATCCCATGCCAATAATGCCACAACCACCACAATGCCTGCCTGCCCTGCCTTTTCCCTTTTCTTTCTTCTGTCTGACGTGGCATCTTCTTTCTTTCTGTGTTATGTATTTTCACCCTCTTTGCTTTGCCAGCATAATTCAAATAACAGATCGTTTCATTTCATTTCATCAGCACAGCCTTTGCGACATGCCCTGCGCTGCCACAACGACAAGACGAGGCTCCTTCAGCGACACACATACACATATCAAATATGTGTAGCTCCTCTTCACTTTCACTTACTTATTATGCAGTCTCTTCACGAACGAATTTGAAGTAAGTATTTATGTAGAGTCTAATGCGAGTTCCCAATTCCTTATTTTCTTGAATCCATGTGTCCACTCGAAAGAGGATTTAAAAAGAAAGCATGTATCACTCATTCCCACTATTTTGCCAAACTGCCTTTCTCATTTTCTGTCGTCTTATTTTCTTCCTCGTAGTTGACGATAGAGCATCGTGGTAATTATAAGGATGGAGCAGTTTCATTTTATTTTCATTAGTTGTACCTACTTACTTTTTGCTTTCTTTCGGATAAAAGAGAGATTAGTGAGAAAGTCCCTTTTTGTGGGTTAGTTAAAGTAAGTGGAAAGATTTTCTCTCCTTCTCCCTTCCTACTTCCGGAGAAAGTAAAGTAAAAGAGGGGCGAGGGATACTTCTCACCAAACCTGCCATCACCAAGAACTGATGGGCTACAGAAGAAAGTTGGAGTCCCAGATTAGGTGCCTGGAGTCGGTAGTGAGAGTGAGTGACATTCATTCTGTACAGTCATTATTATTATTCTATTTTGGGGTATATATAAGTCAGTGGCATATATTGGGGTAGGTAGCTAGCTACACGGCACGGCCTTGGAGAAAGATTGACAATGCTACATTTGTGAAAGTGGATGGATATTTTGTCGTAGAAGAAGAAGAAAGAGGGTGAAAAGACGACGAAGACTGAAGACGACGACGACCCCCCTTTCTTCCCTCCCTTCTTGTCTCTCTTATCAAAATTCACTGCGGAGAATGTGAGTAGTGGCTTAGTTACATGAAAGGAATCAAATCAGGAGAAATACTCTTAAGTATCTCTTTCTGATGAGATGAAAACGAAGACGAAAAAGGGGAGACCAGAGGCAGACCAGCCAAAAGCTATTTATTCCATCCGAATTGAGAGTTACTCACTCATAATGATAAAGTGAAAGCCTTTTTCTCTTGATGCAATCAAATGAAAATTTTGGACAGCAATTAGTTTTTCATGTCTTTCCTAATTTAGTAGAAAAATTGCGGCTTTTGTGAAGCCTGATGATGTAACTTTAAGTCGCACGTCTGAGTGTGAAGGACAATCCATAACCTCTACCACCACCTCTTTTTCCTCTGACTGACTGGGTGAGACAGAAGTACAAATGAGAGCCAACTTTTTATCATTCTGCTCAGCCTTGTCGGTAGAAACGTTGTATCCATGCATAATACGCGTGTAGTGGGTAACATTATATTGGGGGAATGATGTGAGTGTATGGAGGATGGACATGAAAGAAAGAAGAGCTCTTTTGCTACAAGGGCATAGGTACTTAACACTCTCGAATCCAATCCAATCCAACATTTTATTTGGAGAAGAATGTAGAAAAAAATATATAAGGAAAAGGAACTACACACACACGCAATCCGCACCACCACACGCACAGAAGGCATCACATCAGTCGTTCCTGGTTTGGTTTTGTCAGAAAAGGATGGGAGAAAGGAGAGGAGAGAGGGAAATACTAATATTACGTCGGAGGGAGAAAGGGAGAATGGGCTGAAGACAGGAAGAGGCTGATTCCTATTCCAATCCCAAATCAATACCGCATAACGAGATCCATTGTTACCCATTTTACATCTCCGATAACAGCTTTTCATTAGAACCCCACATCCAACATCCAACATCAACTCTCCTTTCTCTTTCCAAGCTTTGAGGAGAGGAATTGATATAGTCAATATTAATGCATGGCCCTGTCTCTTCTCCCTTCTTGCTTGAGGTCGACTGACAGTTCAGCTCAGTTCAACTCTTCCTTTCTCTTTTCTGCGGAAAAAAGGAGAGTTGGATTTTTTTCCTTGAGTCAAATTTAAAAGAGTTGGAAATACTACAAAACCTATCGTAACATGGCGTAATGTGTGTTCACTTTGTTGGCCAATATCAGTCAAACTCAAACTAGGCCTTTCACCACCCATTACTTTCTCCATTTGTACGTACTAAGCACCGCATCATCATAAATGTGTAGCACTAGACTTTGCCTTTCCAATTTTTGGACTTAAGCCGCTTCCTTTCATTCTTATTCTGACTAAATTGCTTTCTAATATTGATTTGATAACGGGAGATCTGAGAAAAAAGAAGAGAAGATGAGATGACTGGCAATAATGAAATTCATCCTCTCCTTCCTTCCTCATTCTTTTTTTTGCATGGGTACTCTATTCATTCCCATAGCATTCAAATCTTTCAACGTTCAACATCCTTTCCTTTCTTCATCGTTTGTGTTTGGGATTAAACAAAGCCAAACCGCATACACTCTTCTTTGCGTGCACTCAAACAATACAGTACAGAGGATAATCTTTTTGTACCCGACTTTCACTCACTTTAGTCCAATGTCAGAAAGCCAAATCCGCCTCCGCAATATTTGTTTGTTGTTTGATGATGAAGTAAACGGATAAATGTTTGCTTAGCTTACTTTCTTTACTCTCTGCATACACTTTGTCAGTTGCTGTTCATTTTGTTTATCTCCCACATTTTCACTAATTCCCTGCGAATAAATCCCTTTTCATTAGATGAGAGGTCAACGACGCATAGTTTGTAGCTTATTGCCTACTTTCTCTTTACTAACTTTAGAAGGATAGAAAGCGTGTGAGACGACAGTCGATGGGTTGGTCGGCAGAGATGAATCTCGGCAGCAGTAATGGCAAAAGTGAAAGCTCGATCCATTTCATTAATTACCCTTGAATATTTACATGCCTCCAAGTAAAGTGCAGTGAAAGCAAGAGAATGAATGCATTGTGATCGTAATCTGCTTTTTACTTCCAACTTTTCAATCTTTAATCCGGTCTAAGAATAATTCACTTCGTTTCATTTTCCCAATTCATTGTGCTGCAACTGCATTGATACTGCACTCCCGTATCTATACTTTCTCCCTGTGGCCTTATCAGCTTCCCTCTCTTCCATGGGCTATCAGAAGGCATGTAGAATACTTTTCCCTTTGTCATTGTCATGTGGGGGACGAGGCATCAGGAACAGACGAGTGCGAATAATAAATCTGAATCCAGCAGTTTCAGTTTAAAGAAAATCGAAATCCTATCTATCGAAAATATCTCTTCTGTTTCAGAGACCGCTGGCTGCTGCAACAAACTGGTAAAAGTAAAAGTCTTCTTGTGGAATGAGGCAAAACTTCCTTTTCCTCCCAAATCAAAGACATGTCAGTGGGGTCGTTCGTAGTGGGAAACAGTTTACGACGTGCGAGTGAGGAGGATGGGAAGTTAAGTTAGACGCTATGTTACATTCGGAGAGAAGAGTCACCGTTAATGTCAAAGGCACACTTACATACATTGAATGAATGAAGAGCTAGATTAGAGGGAGAAGAGGAAACCACCCCTGGGTTTTCCTTCAAATTGACGGAGGAATCCTTCTCGATCGTTTTCCCTCTTATTTCCATGTCTCTCTCGGGAGTTTTTCTTCACCATTGACTCTCATTAAAGTACAATTTTACAACAAATCTCACATCACATCTGTGATTTAACAGCGTTGCTTCCCATACCAACGCCAACACTCGTTTTGGTGAGGGAGCATATCAACATCAACGTTAAAAATTCATGCATAACCAAACTAACTACGACTTCCTCTCCTTCAATTACAACAAAACTCTCAGATCTCCTGCCTTAACTCCCCACGTCCCATCACATCACAAAATTAGAAATGTTTCTGTCATTTAGGCATGTTGAGCTCTCTGACGTGACTCCACGATTTCCACGAAACAGAGTTTCTCTCAAAATACTTTTTCTTGATTTGGTGGTGACGAATGGATGGAAGGGTGTAATTTGGTAATGGCGAATTTAGAAAACTTGGTGCAGTCTGCTGGCCTCAATAATTTTACTTCAGTAATGGAATTGGTTTGAGCCATTTCATTCCGTTTAAACTTTGAATTTTACTTCAAACTAAACTAATTAATGGGTAATGGATGAGATTTGGACACAAATTAAGTTTTGCGTTTCAGGGGAGAGGGGAATTCTAATCAATTAATCACCAACTGAACTGATATCGTGTTGCAAGCATTAACTACCCAGTTTGTCTCTTTGGGAACAGTCCCTAAGACTGAATGTCCCATGAGATGAAACAGTCAAGAAGAACTTAGTCGTCTCTTCTGTAAGGTTAATCTCAACCATCAACTTGAAGGTAAAAGGGCACATCAAAGTTTAATGATATTCTGTCTATGGCAAAACATCATTTTCTGAATACGATGGACTTTCTTCATCAGCTCTTGTTGTTTACTGATTGAGGAGAAAGTTCTAACCTCCGCACCGCAAAGGTTATGCTACAATCCTTCAGGTTTCTTTACTCCATCTTCCAAACTACGGCGTTTATAGTTTACAGTTGAGTTGGCGTTGTTTTAAAGGTTTTAACCCTTCTTCCTCAAATGGATGTGGAAATGAGAGTGGGAGGAAGGGAAGAAGAAGGTTGCCTTAATGCGTAAAGGTTGCCCGTTCCTGAAACACTTTAACTGTCACAGTTAGCGTAATAAATCTTAATTTTGGTCTTTATGGCGACAGGGGCCAATAAATAGCATTGTTTCCATTCAACACAGCTCTTCGGATTACATACAATCATTTGAGGCACCAGAGTGAGTGGAATAAAGGATGATTGCTATACCACACACACACAGTACAACACACAGCCTCCCAGGATACCATTCTGGTGGCCCAGCTAAAGCACACTTCTTCTTTCCGACAAGTAAGTAAAGTGTGAATCACCATTATCGTGGTCATTTATTATGTAGTCCTTTTCCATTTTTTAGGAACTTCCTAGCATAACTGCCAAGACAATTCTGTATGTACATAACATTACTCGTAGTGCAATGGTCAATGATGAAGGCGTAGTTTATTTTATGCCATTACATGTCTAAATCAATGAGTCGTAGCTAATTGAAAGTGGGTACAAGAAGTGCACAACATTCCTCATCCTTTTAACCTTGACACAGATTAGTTGAACCAGTTAATTACTTAATTGGGCGACCAGTCCCGTGACAGGACATGAGTGAGCCCAATTTAAACCTGCCATGACATAAGGCCGTCTCCTTTTTGCGACTTACTTAATCACCGTAGTTGCCAACCTACCTATCCACGCAGTCACTTGTTCCACAGAATGTTTTTTTCCTCTGAATTTTTCATTACTTCAATGCTTTTTCTCGGTAAATTAAGTTTGCCTTATTGACTGACTTTGTCTCCCTAATGAAATGCTTGACTTCACAGGAAATCATTTGTTAGAAGTAGAACACTTTTTAAACATGAAACAACATCCAGGGAAAGTGCTCTCATCACATTCCCTCGCTCTCTTCACCCAGTTCCTTTGAAGAAGGGCTCGTTAGGGCTCTGACGTGAATGAAACACGTCATGTCGTCTTCTTTCTACTCTGCATATTCAACCAGTCCGTCCACTGCGATTCATTCTTCTCCCTTGTGCACTTTATTTCATTCGGATACAAAGAAACAGTTTTATTGATTAGGCTGAATAAAAGTCGGGAATGAAAAGAGGACCAAATCTCTTTCATATGTGGAGCATGAAACATGAAGGTTTTTTGGGCAGTCAAATATTTATTAACTTTTATTGTTCGCTCTTGGCTTTCTAGGGCTAAAGTTCAGAACAATAAGAGGCAGTAACGATGTCAACAGAAATGGTCTTGGTCACATTCATATTTCATATTTAACCTTCCGTCCATAACTTCCCCTCTCAATTCTTTACTCGTTTACTTGGGTGAAAGTTTTAAGTTCAATTGTGACCATTCTTTTATTTGAATCAGAAATAGACAGTTTTTTTGATCCCCATGTTATGTCCATTAATGAAAAGAGAGATTGTGAAAAGAAGATGACCTACATAATGGGATCACTCTGATAGAAATATATAAAACTAAAGCAAACGTCAGGTTGGAAAAGAATTTTGCGTTTCGATGTGTGATCCTTCGTGTAAGGGAAAGCAAAGTCAGTGGAGAAAAGGGAGAATACGTGATCAGACGAAGATGGATATTTTTCTTAGCAAATTTCATCGAAAGCAATTTATATCCTTCTATCATTCTCCCCATGTGTAATTCTCAGGCGATACCATCATCGTCATGACGATCGTCGTCATACATATGGCGTCTTTCACAATTTGAAACCACTTTTGCCCCAGAGCGAAATGAAAAATTGGAAATTTCTCAGTTTTTCTACTCTTTTCCATTTCACTCCTTGAAATTCTCTGAAGGAAAGACCCAAAACGCAAACTGTTGTGCATTCCATTCTCACATAGGCCGGAGCATGTACATGATTACCGATTTTTCTCACAAGTCTCTCGAAGAGGGCTTAACTTAACTCAACCTTTAGATTTAACAAGCAGAGTGTAGAGCCTTTAGTTGAGTTGCATCCTTTCTGGATTTGTATTTGACCGTGTGAATGAGTTATAGGCGATATTATCTAGCTAGTCTATAGAGACTCTGAGGGATTGCTGCTGCTGTGCATTTTGCTTTTGCTTTACCAAGAGAAAGTTAGGATGTTACAATCGCCTTGCTTTCCTTGTGCTTTTTTGCCGTTTAACCGTAAACAGTTCAGTCTCACTCTCACTTCTACCTTTTCTTTTCCTCTAGTAGACGTGGAGTAAGTGAAGAAGAAATAAGCCTCATTTTGTCATTGGTGAGAAAGTAATCGTCTTTGCGTGGAATACGAATAAAAGACGAAAAAAGAGACAGAGTACGTTTAAATGCTTTTACTTTGACACTCGTGTAGACACAAGCCAGTTCGTTGTTCGTGGTAGACTCTTCTTTCCTTTCTTCCTGCATACAATTACAATGCAACTTCTTCTTCCCTTGCCCAAGAATACACGGGTGGAAGTTATCCCACTCCGACTTTCCCCAGCCTCTAAAAGCCACCCCATCAAAACACAGCATAGAAAATGCATGGGAATACATGAGGAGAACTACCCAGCGTAGGAAAGAAGTCTCAGTGCACAGAATACAGCGTAGGAAACCAGGGAGGCTTTTTGGTGAAGAGTCGAGTCGAGTTTTTAAGCAAAACACGACGGAACGAGGCTTAGTTCTGCAGAAAACTTCCAGCAGGCAAGATCCTAAGTGAGATTAACGCTCTAACCTCAATGTGTTTTCTGTCAAGCAAAAACTTCCAAGCCTTTGCTTCCTCTTCCAGTCAGTCAGTCGTTTATATAATGTAATAATAACAACACCATTAAGGGCACTTGACCCTCTAATGAAGAACACGACGGCATAGCCTCCAGATAACGGTGTGGTTAATAATTTATGTGGACCTCGACCTCGTCTCTCGGTCTCACTCACCGCAATAAAGAAATTACTTTTACCGTTCTCGCAGAGAGTGTGAGGGAGCAACAGATATTTAACAACTTTACCAATTATTGAATATACACGGAATTGTAAAAGTAACCCTTTTACAACAATACCAAAGACTCAAGATCAAGTGGAAATTTGAGAATTTCTCAGTTTACTCCTGTCGACCGCAATGGACTAAACTTTGTTACTTTAGCAAAGAGTGAATGGTGAAAGTTGGCTGTAACTACCTCAGCAAGCAGGTTCGAGTAGAAAGTTGAGTTGGAAAATTAAAGATTGACCTTAATTACAAAACTGAAAATTCCTAACCAATTTAATTCAATCTCTATGATTTGTGACTGTTCTGTGGTGGTGAGGGAACGTTTTTCAATCTGATTTGAGAAATGTGCTTATTACATCATTTGTTTTCCTCAACATTTGAGACGGACGATCAAAGTGAGACAAAGTAAACATCACTAAAACACTAGAATTTCACATATTCTACCATCAAAGGAAGGATACATCGCATTTAGTAGGTTGGAGAATTGATTGTGATTGTGACAGACTTGTGTTTCACTTGACTCGTTTCATTTCTGCCACAAAACTAACGGAATGAAGTGAACTGAAATGAGAACTGTGTGGAGTTAATTATCAAATAAGCATTCTGTCGAAATCAAAATTGGAATCGTATGTTTATTCAATTTGTTCCACATCAACAGAACGCAAAAGGAAAGACACAACAGTGCGGTTTGATATTGAGACGCAGCCCATTCATTTTACAATTAAAATCTTACACTTGCTCTTCCATCAAGCTAATTGAATTCTATTTGTCTCATTGACGTTGACAGAGGTTGATCAATACCACAAGATAATACGAGAGAAAGGTGAGTTATTATTGCACCCATTTATTTATGTAAGCAGAGCTTTCAATTCTTAATTGTAGAACTGAATGTTGTAAATAATTTCCCCCATTCAAGTTTAGTTCATGTATACCTGGCTCCAGAAAAGGAGTGTATCTCTGTATCATCACAATAAGCCTTTATCCAGTCCAACATACGGTCTTTTTGCTTTTCATCTAGTAAAAATTCATTTATTCATTCGCAACAGCCGAAAAGGAATAGAATTCCTGGCAAGTAAAGCGTGTTTCTTCAAACTACTGCAGTAATGGGAAAGGAAACAGCAGTTTGTCCAGAATATATTTTGTGAGATATGATAGCAGCACTTCCTTGTCCTTTCTTTCTTTCTTTCTTCCTTGCTTTGTTCTAGGGAAAGTGAAGTGAAGTGAAAGAGACGAAGATGGGTAAGAAATAGTAAGTACATGAGACAGACTGAGAGAGAGGAGAGAAAGGAAAGAAATATTGGGTTGTGTGCTTGGAATGGGGAAATATGCTTCATTTCATGATGCCGCTTTCTATTCCTCAAAAAGAAAGAAATGTGCAGGATGAAATGAAACCAACCATTTATAGTGGTTTCCTCTCCTTTCTCTTTGTATTCATTCAGCATTCTGTTGCAACAGCTCAAAACTCTTTTGTTTCAACTGTAATAATGTATAATTCGCATTTACGTTTTTATGAAACGAGGATGCTCTCTCACTCTTTCTCTTTGGTTAGACCTATGAAGACGGCAGATATGATTTGGGGAGAGAAGAATTGCGAAATTTGAATGAAATTTAATAAGAATGGCTTTACTTTACATACCTACTTCGTACACAATAATTAGGAAGCAGATACGTAATACCATAAGACAGTTTACAAGTGAATAGAGTATTAGATTTCTTCTCATCATTGTTTGAAACTTAAAATTTATTGGGACATGTAAATAATTATCTATATAACAGGTGCTTGTGTACTAATAAATGAGGTCATTGTGTGGGCGAGCTTATGGAACTCACATTCCAAAATGAAATTTGTGAAACATCTGAAGGTTTTTCACAGAGAAAGGTAGATGGATGAGGTGATGCAAAGTGGTAGACTGATAACAAGCGACATTTAATAATTCAGATTATAAATTTTTTTTGAACATAAAGAAAACTTCACAGCAACTTTTTTGAGTCACGAAGGAAGGAGAGAGTGTGGAGTAGGGTTTCTTCTCCTTTCTCTCATCTCATCCTAAAAATTTTTCCTCTATCATAATCCCAAGGATCTAATTTTGACTGCTTGTGCTTTACTTTCACCACAAAAAAGGAACAAAAAGTTTTTACTAAAGTTAAGTTTTGGAAAGGAGAAGGAAGACTCTTGTTTTCTTGAAGAGTGAGGTCGATTGTGGTGTGTGGTTAGGAAACCCAGAGGAAAGTACACATGTAGGTACTGCAAAAAAATGATTCTATGGCTTGTGTGTATTTTTAGAGAAAGTAGGCTGTGGAGCTGCTATGTTTCATTTGATGATTTACTTTTTATCCTATTTACCTTTGACCTACCAGTAAGTTTGAAGTGCGATAAGACTCAAAAAGCTTCAACTAATTGGAGTGGCCTTTAATTTTTTCGTAGTCATGACCCTACCCTTCAGATTTCTGGAAAAGAAAGATTCTGGTTGTTTTTTATTTCAGTCCCAAGAAAAAATGTTGGTTCTTGAGAGACTAAATCTTTCATTGCTTTTTCACGAAATACAAAAAAGGTTGTGGTTTGGGATGATTGATATGTGAATTACAGGAAGAATGGAACTTTTTCCTAGTGCAATGTCACTCATTTGCTTAGTTCAATGACAGCTTGTCGATATCATGTACTACACCAATGATATCCGTTATGTAACGACGAGTTTTATAACAGTTGAATTTATGTGTCTTTTTTGTCACTTTTTAGGGACTTTTTCCTTTCCCATTTGCAGAATACGTTCGTTGAATCCAATTGGAGTGGTATCGAACAAACTCTCTGCTTCCTCCTTGTGCTTTTACCAGACATAATTGTAAATTCAATTGGATGTTTGTATTTATTTTCGTGAAACGCAATTACAGTAATTAGTTATCAATTGGGTCATCAAGTAAGCAGTTCATTACAATTAACGTTTTAAATTTTAGCTACGAGAATTGAGAGTTATATAATTAATGGAGAGTAAACAAGTTCCACGACAGACGTACCCATGAAGGTGAATGTATTGATTTTGCTAATCGTGTGTAAGTAGGAAGGTGTGTAATTATGTATGCCACTGGCACACTGATGTAGAAAGGCGATTAACTAAAAGCTGATCGTAATTAAGGGGCTTAGAATACCTCTTTTGACCAACCTGTCCGTCATTTTGCTTGCATAACTAACCTGCATAACTTGTCTGTTTAGTCTGAAAGCGTTATGATTATAATGTGCAGTCCCTGACAGGTGCTGCTTTGTACTTGTATGAAAGATTGATTGATTGCTGGCTGACTTACCTACTACAATCAAGACACAATTTGCTTTCTATGCTTGGTAATACAATCTCATTTATCAGAGCAGTTGGGTTGTTCCGAGACCTTTGATACATGATACTCGTAAAGGTAAAGAAAGAAAGTCTGAATTATTTTGCTAAAAACTTTTGGATAAAAGAACTTTTCAGGGAGAAAAATCAATTCGGCATTAATGCCACATCCTCTATTCAGTTCAGGTTTATGCGTAACCTTCATAAATTTTAGATTTGATGACAAAAAGTTGGCTTCTTTTGGCCTGAGCTCACCCAACCCACACTTTTTAGAACTAAGGTACTTAACCAGAAATGATTTAAGGTCTGCGGAATTTACAGCTTGGAGATTCAAGGAAAAGTGGAAAGAGAAAGTGGGGGTTTGAGTTAGAAGGTAAGGAAAATGAGTATGATTATAAGTGATGAGGGCTGGTGTTTGTCGGTGACTTCTTATTATGACTACACACGCAGGAGAAGAGAGGAGAGGCAGGCAGGCATTATGAGACTGCATATCATCCTGCGGATCTAAAGTGAGTCAAAAGTGTATGAAGTATTATGAGGGATTCAGGGCATAATAAGTCAGCCAGCCTGAGGGAAAGAAAGAGGAAACTTTCTCCTTCAGGCTTGAATTCTTATCTCTTTCTTTCGCTTTAGTTACTTACTACCTACTTGTTTGCAGATAGTCAGCTCCTTTCTTCCATCCGCAGGCAACTCTCTCTCCATCCATCCGTTGTAAAGCTGTTAAGTTAGCCTTTTTAACCACGTTGTCCCTCCTCTTCGTGAAAGCAAAAGAAGGGATGTTGGTAGGTAGTGTCGCCTTCATTTCGGACTTAAGCCACTTTTACAAACTTATGGCTTAAGGAAGGCTTGCCTTGAAAAGCCTACATTTTTCTTCCTTTTCCTTCCTCTGCACCCAAGTGGAGGATTTGCATACGGTAAATTTTATCTCTCGAAAGTTTTCAAATGACGAATATGCATGAGCCACCAGGTTGTTAAGGAGCACAGTCAAGTCAGTTTACAGTTGGCATAGAAATATTTTCATATTCATATTCACTTGCACAGGAGCATTTCATTCAACTGTTCACCAATATTTTGTCTTGTCGCATCTAAAATTCCAAGGGACGACCTAAGGAAAAAAAGTAGTGCATGTCGTTTGTAAAGTAACCTACATTTTTGGTTTGTGCTTGGCACAGAAATCTACATGTAAATGTAAGTCTTCGAGAGAAGGTAAAGAATGCGAGTGAGTGAAAAATGTGCTATCCAACAAATAACATCCAGAGGTCTGGGAAAAAAGTGCCGTCGTTCTGTTAGATGTTTGTGGCAGACAGGGAACGCAATAGGATGGAGAGTACTTACATATTTCCCGTCCACTATGAAGTGAGTTAAGTGAGCGTGGAGAGAAAGTAGTAGAGAGAAAGTAAACTGATGGGGATATCTTCTATAAAAACCACCATCTCCTCCATTCCATTCCATATGTTCTTTCGTTATGTTGTTATTCCACCTTGGCAGAAAAGGAAGGAATTTAGGAATATGGAAAGTGAAGAAAGAAAGACAAGAAAGAGAACAAACGGCACAATAATAATTCATGTTCATGAAATGTGGGAGAAAGTCTACTCCAGAGAGTGATAGTAGGATCCTTAAGCCAGTAGTGCAGTTCATATGAGAAGGCAGTGGATCTAATGTGCTGTTGTAGTACTGCATTGTTGTGAGCTACGGCTATAATGTTGAATGTCGTGAGAGTGCTGACTTTTGTTGTGTCTTTCTCCATCTTAGCGGGGATTCCATTATTTCGTGTCATGAGTTCTACTTTCTTCTTTGTCACACAAATATAAATAAATGTCCATATTTTGCGTGACAGTTGGTTCCTAAAAGACTTCAAGATAACACGACACAGCACTTTTCATACCCAAGCGTCATGGCTTGGCCTATCCTGACACACGCTGTTAGAGATGCAATTCACCAAGATGAGTTTTAGTTTTAGTCCCCAACCAACCAACTTTATTTTTAAGTCTGGGTAATGGACTTTTCCACAGATCCAGAGATACATACGCTGTGCTTTCACCGGTTTGTTTTTTACCTACAGCAAGGAGATACTTGAATTCAACTACACTGGGTAAAAACAAACAATCTTAAAGGGCCATTTCGATGGATTGAAGGTGCCAGATATGATATAGATAACAAAGAATATATGATTCAGATTCAACTCTTTCATGGTAGTATTGAGTGTACCCTTTGGTTGGCCTGATTTAGTTTACTTCACAAACATCGCTTTTGGGCTGGTAATTAAAAGTTGACTGGGTACCTAAACTTATTAAATTGCTGCCAACTAATTCTTTTAAGACCAAGTAAGTATGGTCTTCTATTAGAGAGAGAGAAAGTCAGTTGAATAAAGTCTTAAGCCCAGTAGAAGGGAGGTGTTGGACTGAACACCCACTGCAGTCCTCCTGCTTACCTGAGTCATTCCTTAACTTTGGCCATGATAAATGACTGGCGTTCATGAGGTTGCCAAAGCCAGAGTCGGAGAAAGTACGGGTGCCAAACCAACAAACTCACACACACACACACATAATATCCTCAGCACCGTAGGCGACGAGGTGAAATAAATTGGAAAGTAAGGGCGGATGGGAAATCCCAAAATTCACACACAATCCAACTGCCATCCATTCCGAATAGGAAAGAAAAGAACTCTCTGCCTGACTCATGGCCAGAGGCACCAAGCTGTGCTTTCTATTCTGCAAATTGGAAACCTTGTCTTCAGACGCAGCTCTTTTTCCACACCTTCCACTTCTGTTTTTCCCCAACGTGCGTATTTTCCTTTTCTTAGACAACTCTAAGGTAGTTATATAATGAGTGACACCCATTCGAAAGAAAGGAGGGGAAGAAACCAAAAAGGACTTAGGAGAATTTAATACACTTTTTGGGTGGCATGATACATTGTCATTTTCCATGGGGAGGGTTGATCCGTTCCTCCATTGTTCAGAAATAAACAACAATGCAATTTCTCACTCGAGCCTGCGAATTGTTATGTTGCCATGTGCAAGTGAAACATAGAAATCGATGGAACTTTCTCCGTAAGGAATAAATCCATAAAAGTTCAATAGTGCCGAGGTTAGTGGGGCAAAACAAAGAAGAAAGTGGGCAGATGATATATTTCGGATGATGTTATGAGATGTTGCTATATACTTTTTGTAATATTGTATTGCTATGAAGTAGACAAAGGAGTAGGAGTATGTGCATTGGGCCATAAAAAATATCTAGCAGGAAGGACGAATGCCCCAGATGCTGCGTGGTAGAGACAAATTGTATCGTTTTTATGGCCTTCTTTACGAGAAACCCTTTTCGCAATTCTCATTTATTCAAAGTATCTGTCTTCAGCATGCAGAAAATCGAGGGCTTTGGACGAGCATGACACTTTTATTGATTGTTTGAGCAGCACATAAAATCTCTTGCATTATTTGCAGTTTTAATTAATAAAAGAGCGGGACAAGACATATGTCCATGCAGCATGTTACATTTCATTTTTCACTCTTTATTCAATTAAATTTTAGACTTGGCGTGCAAATAAAAAAAACTGTGCTTTTCCAGCACCAAAAACGAGTGACCAGTCAGTTTACTCAACCAAAAGAGACTCCCTTGTTTTTGTAGGAAAAAGTGGATACAGAGTATCCCATGCAATAACTTTCCCCATGTTTGCCAAGTAAATTGAGTTTACTTTTGCTTTCACTGTGGATTCTTTGCAAAACTGCTACACTGCCTCTGTGCTGTAATGCAATACCGACACCATCAGCCCAACACCTGCACAATCCATTTCTTTCTCATACCTCCTTTTCACACGACTCAGTGGCACTGGAAGGGGATAATATTCCCATTTTCAAGACATTTGTCGACTCGATGATATGAACATGCTCGGTATGCGTATGATATTCAATGAGGGAGAACAATACGATACGACCACTCAAGTAAAGCTTAATCTTTTCCAGTTTGCAACAGGGTTTTCGTATGTCCCTACCTAAATTGCACACAGTCGAGTGACCAAACCAAACCACGCTCAAAACTTGTGCCTCTCACAATCGCATTCACATTTCAAGAACGAGCATGAACTCCACTCCAAGGCATTTTAATGTCCTCCTTTCTCTCCTTTCTTCCTGTACGTACAAAACGACGGAGCAATTTCCTAGTCTGCACAACACAGTTGTTCTAAAAAGAAAATAATGGGCGAAAGCTTGAAAAGAATTAGTTTTTGCGAGTCCAGTGGCGGCGAAAAGGAAATGAGAAAGCAGAAACAGAAGCACGAGAACAATTTTTATGACCTCATATTTATACACACAACAACGCAGGCATTCATTCAACTAACTGTTGGATTTGATGTCAAGTTTTTAAGATAAGAATGGTGACTGACCATGATGAATTTCATGGAGATTGAGATTGTTCGCAAAACCGCAAAAGTGTTATGGCTTACTGTTATGGGAGTGAATGAACTACATTTCTAAATCGAATTGACATTCTTTTTTCATACTAACGGTTGGAAGTAAGTGCGCATTATCTGCGCCCTTCGAATGCCCCAGTGTGGCTAAAATACTTTATTTCATCCATTAACACATTATATTTTGTTTATTTAAGCAATTTTCATCCGGAGAGGTTGGATTTTGTAGTTTCTATTTACTCTAAGTATTGTGCATGACGACGTTCAATTAAATTAAAACTTTTCCAATATCTGCAATAAATGTAGGAATAATGCAACTTTATGGTCTAGAATGACGCTCTACTGGCAATCTAATAGGCGGGGAAAGTGCGAGTGAGGCATTAAATAAAACATTAGAATGTGGTGGTGCTCAATCAACAGAGTACGGGTGCGTGGGAATGAGAAGTTAAACTGAAAGCGCAGGCTCATAATATTTATTTATATACCGAAATAAATAAATGCGTCATTCAGAATTAATTGTGGCAGTCTAAATTAAAACAAATGGTCCCCAGTCTGCACATATGGTGGCAAAGGGTATGTAAAGGATAAAGAAACCCATGAAATAAGCGCGACAGAAACGAAAAGACTAGCAGTGCAAAGGTTAGCAAATTTTCCTGATATTAAGAATTCATTAGGTGAGGGAGTGGGCGATTTTGCACACCCACTTCTCTCACTCAATAATAACACCTAATTTCTTGAGAATAGAACCGTAATTACAGACTCCATGCTCCAACAGTTGCACCGCCCAGAGACTTTGTAAGAAGCTGGATTAAAAATGCTGTGAAAGAGGAAACCTGAAGCCAAAAGGTGAAAGAAAGAAAGAAAATCTGATTTGTTTCCCACAGCCGGAATGAGTGCTAAGTTCAGATTTGTCGGGTAAATGAGAAACAAGGTGAAAGTGCTATTTAGGACGTGTAATTATAGCATAGTTTTACATAAAGACTAATCGAGTTTGATCGTGACTGAGAATTGGATTAGAACTATAGGTTCAATTCATTCACCTTGTGCTCCCTCATGTGTGTGTGCGAAACGAAGGAATCTATTTCTGAAATAGAACACTTGGTTGACTTGACCACTATACTCCTTGGATTCATGGTAACACGCTAATAACAGGCCTCGTTTCCGACCTCTTGTATCTTGTCAATAAGATTCTTTTGTAACTTTCTTTTCCTCCCGGCTTTTCTCCTCACTCTTTTCCTTTCACTAAAAGAAAGAGGAAGGTTGTGTGCTGCGATGTATTAATTACGACTTTTCTACTTTCGTGGAATTAGGCTGCTTGTGGTGATAAATCATCTTGGATGTGGATTAGAAAAAAGTAGGCCGAATTTAGGTTATACAATTAACTCTCCTATTTCATTGGCCTTTCTCAATCTGTACACCTTTACTTGGGTTTTGTAAACTATTTTCTGGGGGCATTAGACGAATCGAAAACAATAATCGTAAACTTGACTGACGAAATCATGATGCTGGAAATTGGTCAAAATTGAAGAGACACCGACCGGATAAAAGCTCGAAGCAGAGCAAGTCATCATCCTGCTGCATTTGTATAATTTTGTATAAAGATCCAATTCCACAAACATGTTATGCAAGGTCTCCCTTCATGATCATGAGGAGGGCCATTTTCCAATAAAGTTTGCAGGAGTGGAGGAAAATGAGAGTGGTTAAATGGGTCTATGGATTTGCGATTGCTACTCAATTGACTGCTTTACGGCTTCGTTTAGTTTGGGCCAAGGAAGGAAATGGTGAAGGTAACCTAAAACTATTCCAAAAAAACTGAGCCAAAATTAAATGAGGTGAGCCTAACGGTGCCTCCAATTTTGTTTTGAGTGTCTATCTTTTCCTTTCTACACTTTCCCCAAGTAACTCTCCTACGCACACATACAAGGAGTACAACTACGAACTTTCTCCCAACCCTTCTAATATTTTATAACCTCCTTGGTTTGGGGAAATTTAGTTTGGTCGACTTGTGTGAAAAATGTTGCAAAGTTCCATCGATTGACAGTTTACGGGTGAATTGAAAAACTTTTTTCCTCCTTTTTTCTCAAAAACCTCACTCACTTGATTTATTCTGTAAAACTATGACCCAAAACGTGTGCGAAAAAGTAACTGAGTGACGCCGACATTTACTTTTCCATTCGTTCAACTAACAACGGTTTTAAAATTCGATTTCCAATTTTGGTCAAAAAAGAAAGAAAGAAAAATATCACGTGATACAGGAAAGTATTTACAGCTTATAAACTTACATTCTCTTTTGGGTCTGCCAATGTAGCAACTAAAAACTCAATTTGGCAGGGCATTATTTCCGTTGAGAAAACGTATTTATGAAAGAAACAAGATTAGAAGCTATGGTGCGAAAGTGGATTTTTCAAACGTCATTACAATTTCCGAAAACCATTACTCCTTGAGCGTTTCTCTGTAACCCCGTTTGAAAAGATGTGTTCGAATTATTGACTTTATGGTTTAAGTAGTGGGAAGAAACAGGGGCAAAGTTATTAAACACTGGTTATCTTCTTTTACTGACATTAGTAATTTCACTTCAGAGAAAGTAGGTAACGGAATTCCTCATTTCCACACTCCTCTCTCTCTGACTTACTTCTTTATTTTTCTAGAGCAGCCACTCTCATGTGTCAAATAAAAAGAGGCTGGGCTTAGACCATTTGAAGGTACTGAAAGTGAAAGTGAAAGTGAAAGTGAAAGCAAGGTTCACCAGAGCACAACAGAATGGGGTAAGACATGAGACTTGCATTAACTCAGCGGTGTGTGTAGTTTGGTTGACGAGAATAACCGCAAGACGCCACGGAATAATAGGAGAAACAGCAAAGCCCCGCACCAAGATAAAGACGACGTGGTGTGTAAGCATGTAGGAGGATTTACGTTTTACTTTCTCCAGTAAACGCGGAAAAGTAAGGGCTACAAAAGACTAAGTCTGTCATCGCTATATACCCCCAACTTTATCCTTGCCTTTTTCATACCCTGGTGGTTGAATGCGTGTGTGTGTGTATGTGTGTAAGGAAAGTGATGTGGCGAGAGTTTATGAGAAAGCTGTAATTTCATCTCATTTCTAATCCAATTCTCATAATTCCGTGTTTCTCTTTCCTTTTGTGAAGAAACCACGTTTCACCAAGAAACACTCTTACTCATGGAACAACGCTTCGTTCCAATGAAACGAATGGATTGAGCATTGTAATAAGAGAATAAATCGATGGCATGACATGCCATGCCACGGCTTGACTTTAGGTTGCTTGGCATACTGACAAAGCAATGGTTGTTACATTATATTATATGGTGTGGGTGGTTACATGGGTAATGGATGAAATTCCACCGAGCCTCCTTTCATTCATTTTACCTCGTGCTTCATTCCGTGCTTGCTGAATTGTTCTCCTGCAGTCAACGTCATAAAACTCGAGGTTTGTTAATATGTGGTTATCGTGCATCAAACTTATTCACTTTCCCTTTCCTTCCAGTTTGATTTTACATGTGTTTGTAGAAGTTTCCGCTCCCTAAAACAAAGGTTATCACCACAAATTGTAGCTAACGTTGCTTTGATCTGTAGGTTTTGTTACGTTTGCTATTATGACCCTCTAAACGAGCGGTCAGTGTAAGTGGGTGCAACTAGAGGGCCATGTCAGATATCGTGCGTAATGATAACAAATCGAAAAAATGCCCTTTTCATGATTTAATGACTGTCAAAAAAGTATCATTGGGAACATTGTGAGCTGTTTTTCTATTGTATCAATTTCTTAAAATTCAATGCTTAGAGGATATAACAAATTAAAGTGGATAAGTGAGAGAGTGTCGGGAAGTGTGGTCAACCGAAGGATTTCATTTCCTCTTGGTAAATCGAATGATGGTTTATACGTAGACAAGGGGTAGACGCACAGGTTAAATCAGCTTAGTTTCATTTCTGCCATGGTTTTGGTTGTCTTCTTTGCTGCGAGAAGGAGAAAGAAGCCGCCATGTGAAAGTAAAGAATGCAATTTAGGGAGTGATACGATTACTTACATTGCTTCTTTTCCTCTCTTGATGCGGTCGGAATGATTAAGAAACAGTGAAAGCTATTAGATTGAATTTCTGCTTCACGTCTTCAATTTACTTTTCCTCAGACCAACCATCAAAAGGACAGACGCACACAGACCAAAACCACGAGCAGTAGCAAAGAACAAAAGCTTTAATTCCCTGATGTAGCTTTCTCTTTTCCTCCTATAGTCTTTCCTCTCTTTCTTTACCTGCCGTCGAAAGAACAATTTCAAATTCTTCTTCGTGGTATCCAGCTGCTCCTTCAGTTGCTCTAAGTCCAACAAAGAAAAAGCAACGCTGGAGTTCATGCGGAGGAGGAGGAAAGTTACATAATACAAATAAGTACAAACACCACTAACGTTTCTTATTATTCTCTGTCCATGTGGTACTCAGTCACTCACTCCCTCCCTTTGGACAAAATGAATGCAGGACAAGGTCTAAGAAATTGAAGTCTGACAAACAAAGAGAGAGAGGAATACAGAAGAAGGAAAGGAGAAAGCACTTGCACTTTCTTCCGCTTTGGGCGACTTCTCTCTGTAGTTCGTTTGTATGTAGTGAAGAAGGTGGTTGGAGACGGATTTCAGACGAGATGGGTGGGACGTATTCTTTTGTAGGCCGGCATCATTCATTCTTCATCATCACACTCGTATAGGAGTACAGTTCCTTCCTAGGAAGGAAAAGTGAAAAATAAACTTATGGTGGCAAGAGGATTTATCACAATATAAAAATCTGTTACTTTCTTTTCTTTTTCTCACTTTCTTGTCCTGTCCGACGAATCTGCTACTGGTGTACTGACTGATGCCACGCCATGCCATGAGGAAGTTTGAGAGAAAGTGGCTCTTTCTTTTTCCTCCCTATCAATAAGCCAAGACGAATTGGGCGTTAGTTTCTTTTGCTGTTACTGACTTCATAAACCATTACAAGGGTTCTTCAGAATGAAAGAGAGTTAACTAACACAAGTAGAGACTATATATAGCATGCAATGAAGCAGGGTCTTAATAATAAATCCTACATATTGCACACCAACATAGGTTCAAATCTATAGAAGAGAGTTGAAGAGAAAGAATCAAGAGCTGCGAAAGTAAGATTTACTTAACCCAGCCTTTCTTCCTTCGTTTCTTTCATTTTCTTCACTTTGAAGGAACAAATCTAATTCTAATCCTTTCAATTCGTAGCTCACTTAAATTGACCGCATGCACCATGCGGACTGGGCCAGACTAAACTATAAACGAATCGAAACAGAAGTCTGCTTAAATTGTTTGCTTGCTTGGCGTTTGATTTGTTACAAAGACATTCATTTCGGAGAAGAAAAAAGAAACAGGCGTGTAGAGGCAAGGGAAAGCTTTTTCTTGTTGACTTTCTCTTTTCCATGACGCCCCGTTACATGACTTTGTTACGTAATGCAGCTGGCCTTTCCCTCTACGAAACCATTACCATTAGTATACAGCGATTGGAGAACGTTGTTGGGAAAATTGACATGAGGTTTCCCATAAATTAGTCAGGTGGTTGTACATGAATATTTATAGTTGCCTTATCGTACAGGTTTTTATTGGAACCAGTTACCTTGTATGCTGTAATCGACGATAAAAAATTATTGTTGACTCTTCGACTACAACACCGAAAGGACATAATATCTGATGCCAATAAATACCAAAGTGGCTTAACAAGAATTTAATACAAAATGCAGAAGGCAAATTTGTTCCTATACACGCACTTTTGATTGTCTATTAACTCTGTAGCTGCTTTTCTTTATAAGCTGAGAGTCTGTGGCTATGGATCAAAGTAAGAGATTAAAACAAGTTAATAAATCTAATAATAAGTTTATCGAGCAAACAAGAACATCTTTCTTTTAACTAAGGCTCAATCTTGTCTATCCTGATCTCTTCATTTTGTTACTGACTTTCTCACTTGGTGCCGAAAGGACAAGACAGGAAAAAGACACTCTTCTTTCTTGTGTCCTGGTACATACAAATTTGAGAGATTATTAGCGTTTTGATCCTGCACAACAGACGCAAGAGAGTTTAGTTGAGTAAGCGTCTCATTAAAATTCAAACAAGAATTTTGTTTATTCAGCTCTTTCACTCTGCCTTCCGCTGCAATAATTTGCTTTATGGTGCTGCGTTGTCTTCAAATGAAGACGCCTTCTGTCACAACCAACAACAGATCATTTATATTCAAATCGTACAACATGTGTCTTAATCCTGGCAGCAATATTGCTCTTGTCGTAGCGGCCAACTACGTAAACCAAAAAGGCTGAACCATGCTTTTCTTTCTCCACATCAGAGACGGATCGTTGGCTACAGGCTTGAGGTGAAATTAGCATCAATGACATCTTTGTTTCTACAATTTTTTTTATGGGAATTGATAAGGACAGAGTGGTGTGTTGAAAGGAGGTACTAATGAGCAATTTTCTGAGAATATTTTTTTTATAATAAAGTTTAATCGCCGACCGTTTCATTCGTTAAAGAATTTCTTTATCGGTGAACATCTGCATTTCATTTAATAAAAAGGAGTTCAACTTAAAAATCTCAGAGCACCCCACGGGACAAAGGAGGTTTTATTACGGTTGGCATTATAAATATACATACGATATAATATTACAAAGTGTTAAGAGTGTTTTATAGTCTGTTTGAAGTAATAAATTTTTCTTAAATTTTCTTCTAGGTTTACTAACTGAGGAACCTCTGTATTCCCGAACGTGACTCTAAAAAAGGCCTCAAGGATCAAGTAAAATTTTTTGGATCATCACCAGAGCATTTCATTGCAAAAGATCAAAACAGGAGACGCTGGAAGATAAAAGAAACTGAATTTTATTTCATGAACCAACGCAAAAAGGAACTGCGGTAAAGGATGATAAAACCTCCCACCCCGTCAAGCCAACCCCATCCTGATTTGTTATTCATGAATTCAGTCGGGAATTTCTCAACTGAATGAGTGACTTGACTGCTGCAATTGTGACTTTGTCTTGACTTGTCTGTGGCTTTGACTTGATTTGAGAGCTCGCTATCAGTGGAAAAATCTATAATTTACATTTTTTCTTCTCTACTTTCCCCTCTACATTTCAAAGACAGTTCATCAGATCGCTTCGGTGTGAATTTGATGAAACTCTATCAGCATACAAAGTGAGTGAGGAAAGCATCAAAGCAATAGATATTTATCTCTCCTGCTGCGGTGGAATAAAGTGAAGTCAGCCTGTGAGCTAGTATACTTCATTCCTTATAACTCTGTGTGACATAATAGATACTAATAGATTCCTGGGAGAAGAGAGAAGAAGAGAAAGCGAACAGATAAACTCACGACGTGGTGGTGTGATTATTGAATTCATCCATGCATGCAGAAGACACGAAGCGAAGACAATTTCGTGATAGTGCTGAATACTCTTTAATGAGCTTTAACACGATCACACTTCCATTCCCATGTACACTTATTATTATTGTGGATTCGTGCAGATGAATGAGTAAAAGTCCTTTTGGATGAGGTTTATATGATTTTACCAATGCCATACTGCATGGAAGCAATTAGCGTTATGCGTCCCCTGGCGAAAGAGTGAAAGTGGAGAAAGCCACTCTGGACTAATCTTAAAAATTGTGTAACGTCGTGTTGTTCCGCCCTTCAGTTCAAGGCCGGGAGGTTCCCTTCACTGCGAAACGAGACTATTATTTATAAGCACCATTGCTGAAAATTCATTCTTCTTCATTTCTCATTGTCGTCAACCAACCATTGCAAGAAGATAGAAACGGATATCCGCAAAAATTCCATTTCAGTTCTCTACTAAAGTCTTCTAAAGCCGCGATCAAATAAACCAAACTGAACGAAACTGAAGTTGTACAACGCATTGTTTCCTTGAACACTGCAGTACCCCTGAAGAGAGAAATACTGAGGAGAGTGAAAGTATTACAGTCGTGGTTATTATTTGACTCATGCCGCTGATCCCATTCCTTCCATCCTTTCTTCCTTAAGTTTCGATTTTGGGAAGATAAATGTATCGGTGGAATTCCCGTGGATATAATACAAAAGACACGAGAAATAGAAGCAATTTGTACGACGAATCTACTTCTTCTAGGTCTTCTGCAACTACACTTTCTGCCAACAACGTAATTTCTGCCAGACTCTTTTGGATTTGGAATGCGTTTAAGGAATTTTTCTCCTCGATACTGCCCAACAACCGTCGCTGCTACCACGACCACTTTTTTAGACTCACTTTGAGAAAAGTGAATCCAATTAATTGTCTCTTCTCCATCCACCACCTCTGCCTACCTCTATTTCAGAAAAGCTATCACCAAGAGGAGGAAGGAAGCATAAGCAAAGATAGCAGCAGCAGTTGTAAATCATCTCCAATAAATAATTGTAATATTTCTGGCATCGACATCAACCCACCACTACCACCACCACCAACCCCGTCACGACCAAGGCTAAAGAAAATGACACAAATCCTATCTAAGACAATGACTCTTTTGGGAGTCGCTTTCCTCATCCATTTTATCATCATGTCTACTTTCGCTGAACGAGAGGGTGAGTTAAACTTAAACTTGTTTCCGTTATTGCTTCCTTTCTTTTTTGCCCTATATTACTTACATTTCGATTTATAGCATCACTTTACTTAGGCTGACTTTCGCAATACCATTATTCCCTCCCTCCAAACCAAATTCCTTTCCATACCACAACTTATGTGAAACTGTGGCCTCTGCACTTAATCCCATTTTGCAATTGACAGCAGCAAGAAACCCGTCATAAAATAAGGGTGCAATTAAGTGCGAGAAAGTTTGCAATATATTCTCGCACAAATTAAATTAACACTTCCCTCTCTCTCCCTCTTTCTGAATCCTACGCTCCTGAATGTTTGGTTTGATGCAAATCTCACAGATTCTGATCAGGCAACGGAATAAAATATGTGAGTAATCGCAAGGCAGTGATTCTCCACTCTTGTGAAATTAAGTTTTGCTCGTCCTGGTTTGCAAGTTTATGAGGATGAAGTAAAGTGTGATTAGAATGTCATGCTACATTGCACAAAGCAATTACTCAAACACCAACCAAAGCCTTCCAAAAAGTTGTGTTGTGGTGGGAGAGGCAAAGTAAAGTTTGGATGACAGTGGATTTTGATTATTATTCCTTTCTTTCATTCTATTGACTACGCTGTGCATCTCATTCATTTGTAATGATTATTGTCTTACTGTCTTCCATCCATCCGTCCAAGATTGATCTTCTGCACAAAAGCGAAATAAATCTCCTGTGAATTGGACAGAAGCTTCGACTCAGAGAACACTATTATTTATAGAACTTTCCCTATTTTCTCCACACTCCGCTCTTGCCATTCAAAACAAAAAGCGATTTATTTTATTCCGGCATATTGCACTGCATTCCTCTGCAATTCATTGTCAATGTGAATCGATTCATTACCGCTTCCTGCGTGTGTGTTTGCAGATGTGTGCAATGTAATTTGAAAATAATTTGTAGGTTCCCGTGTAAAAAAAAGACTAAAAGTAATTGGACACGACCTTTTGGTTGGAAAAGGAGAAGGAAGGGAAGTATATATAGATATAAGGATTAGAAGATTGAGAGCATAATTGAGATTTATTTTCTCACTCCGGCGCATCGTCGTCCATCGGGAAATCCAGATTCACGTCGTTCCATTTCCCCTCAAATCTTTTTTTATTCTGTTCTTTTTTCTGTGTAATAAAAAATGGTGCAGTGATTAGACAGCCTAACCCGAGGCAGAGGGGCTCTGCTCTTCTGCGTCAGTCAATATTGTAGATATCTTTCTTATCTCATCTAACTCGGCTTAAGCTGGGGAAATAAAGATAGCAAATCGTCTTAAAAAGATTTCTCTCTCATCCTTCTTTCTCTAAATTACTTACTTTTTCAGTGCTACACCATTCTACTTCCTGTCTTCATGAAAAAAGTTTTACAATACTTTCTTTTAGCGAGCTTAATAAGATCCACATAGTGAAGAAAAAAAGTCAATGTCAGTCAGTATGCTCCTCTGCTTTCTTCCTTTCCTTTAAAAGTTTTATTATTATAAGATATTAAGGGTTAAGAAAAGACGATACAACTTTCTCCACCATTTCCAGTTTTTATGTCAAACATAATGAGGATTCTTTTCACCATCATTATGCCTCTGCGACTGGGTGAGTGATGTTGGCCATTATCCCTGCTGAATAATACCTGAAATTACGTGATTCCTTCCTTCCCCTCCCCTTTTCATTTGTAAGGGTGTTTAATTGCCTCATATAAAAAGTTGTTAAGGGAAGCAAGGTTTAATTACCATTATCACTTTATCTATATTTGGATACTAGATAATTTACTACTGCCTCGTGTCGGCTTCGGGGACTTTTGGGAAGAAGTACACCAGGAAGCATAAAAAGACGCTCTTCCTCACACGTGTAGTGAATTTGTAACTCAATTTGTATTGATGAAGGAGAGCAGTAAAGAAGAAAGCGTCTTCACTTTTTTAACCCATGGCAGGCAACCCCAGATGTTCTGCTGCAGTTTTTATTACCACCTTGTAAAGCCTCAAGGATTAAAGGATGTTTTGTATTTAAGAACTGTAAACACTCGCTTTTTTGCGCCAGAGTGACGAAATTAAGAAAGAGGGAAGGAGTATAAAGATGCTACTCCCAGAGACGGGGAGAAAATATTAAAAGTATTCAAGAATGCATACTCTCAACGGATAAGAGCATACAAGACGATTAGGAGAAACCTGCTAATTAGTATGAGGCAAGGCAAAACGCGGAGAAAGCAGTTCGCCAGCACAGAACCAGCACCCCTTGTCACGCATGAAAGTCTATGAGAGTGTGTAGACGGTACATGGTCCATTGTTGGATTACAAAGGATAGGAATGAAGCGTACTTCCTTTTCCTTAGTTTTGCATTTAAATCCGACATCCGCAAAATGTAGAAAGGTTTAGAGTGAGTGCGGTGAAAGAAAACATTAAGGATCAAAATGCGTTTATTCCAGTCCATCTATCATTTTTATGCGTCTTCCTGAATCTCTTCTTGCAGAAATGAATGAATGAATTGCGTTTATTCCTCCGCCCTTCCAAAGCACAAGTACAAAAGTGTGCTTTTAAATGCACACGACCGAAAACGCTGAGGGAAGTCCATACTATGGCATTCAGAGATGAAGGGAAAGAAAGAGAAAGAAGGAAGAGTTGTAGGAAAACAAAAAGATTAAAGTTCCTTTTTTGGGTCAATAAAATTCGCTCTTAAAACCTTTTCATTCAGACAAGAACGTTGGCATTTTGCATACCTTTTGTCCACATTCCCTTCAGTTTTTTTTTATTTCTACTTGATTCAAAAACCTACAAAGAGAAATTTATGACGGGTTGAGATTTAGTTTTATATCACTATCAAAATGTAAATGGCCTGCACTGTTCTATTCATTTTCACCTGCTCCTTTCACTGAAGCTTTAGAACCCGGTTGGTTGAGCAATTTATTGAGCTATTGAAAATGATTAAATAGACATATTGATCCCTTCATCATTCCATGGATAACGCGAACGAACCTTGCGTTTTGTTCTGAAATGTGAGTTGAATAAACATTTAAATTGTAAAATGGAAGGTCCTTTGTCCTCCCGGGAAAAGTGTGGTGAAAGTATTCTAACAAGAAGAACGTGTCCGCGTGTTCTCCTGTACAAATGAGATGCGAACGAACACCAACCCCTTCCTTTGTTGTTAAGGTTGTTAGGAAATATGGATTGCACTGAGGTACAAAGGAGGTGAAAAGAAAATTTTCGGAAGCTTCTTCGACACTGGATGTGATGCCAGTGGAGCGCAAAGTGTCCCATTTTAGCGTGTAGATGGATGGAAAGCGACGACTTTAATATGGATCGACATGCATGACCGAAATTTCTACTCCAGGTCATCAATATTCCACAAACAAAGAGATCTATCTATCCATCGTTCCCTCGTCTCGTCTCGATTGACTTGACAACGGTGGTGACTTGCCTTGGCTTTGGGTTGACTTGACAAGGAAGGGTGATGGGATAGGATAGGCGATAGATAGAATCGAATCGACCGACTCACTTGAACTGCGCTGAACTCTAACAAGCTGAGGAGAACCAAAATACTTTCTCTAAGTCGATAGTTTGTGTGATATGGAGAAAGCGATTTCTCCTCTTTAATTCAAAGAAGAAGACGAGTATGTATGTATGCGAAGAAGGAAGGCATTTGTAGGCACTTGACTGAGAGAAAGAAAGGAAGTCACTCGCTAAGGGAAAGCGTCCGTCCGTCCACCATGTCATTCATTCGCTTTATCAGTAACGAAGTCGACTTTGGCAAACTTGACTTTTCTCGTCACTTTCTTTCTCTCTTGACTTGACGTTATTGCCTCCGAGGCAACACTTTCATTCTTTTCCTCCCACCCGTGCAGAGGATAGGATAGGAGAGAGGGCAAAAGTCTACACTTTCTCCATGTCACGTCACACGAGCGTGTAAGAAAGAAAGAGAGAGAGAGTTTTATCCTGACACGATATACGATTATCATAATATGCGGGTAGATTGGCTACTTCAAGTCCAACAACTGACAGGTTTGGAAAAGCTATTTTTCATTGTTAGAACTGTCATTCAATTGAGTCCGTAGTCTGATTAGATAAGAGCCGGGTCGGTCGGTTCAAGGAAAGTGGTATTGTTGGCTAATTTTGTCTTCTTGTACAGCTTAGGTTGTACACAATGTGCAACACGAGGAGAGGTGGAAAAAGAAATTATTATGATGCCCGTCATTATTACACCATAATTTTCATTTTATTTGCTCGTTTACGGCATTTTTATTCCAATCCACTCCATGGTCTATTTCTGGAGAAAAAGACGGTAGGTAAGTGGTCTGAGCTTCCCAAGCGGCTAGCAGTGTGTAGAGTGCATCTTGACACTTTATATTCTTTGTTGGTTTGGTCGCCTAAAAAGAGGTGAGGATAAACAAGCACCACTTAAACTCTTAAGTCAACCTCCATAGATTCAAATACGTTCTCCCTGTTAGTTTCTGCCTATGCCTCCTTCGCATTATTCACATGTACATCTAATCAAGACGGAAGAGTTTCACAATGTGTCCTCCATGTAATGGAAATGGTCTCGTGGGACAAAAGGTGAATTAGATGAAAAAGGAGGTGAAGTACCTCTCCTCGTCCTAAGCCTTAAATTGCATGCAAAGTGAGAAGGAGGAAGACTACCTATTCTGTTTTATTTTGTTCCACCTACTTTCTCTTTTGGACTTTTGCATATTGTCTGACTTTGGGTCGATAGTTAAGCGACTGTTACCACCATTCTCTCTTTTCCCTCTTTTATTTTATCCATGCCCACCTTTTCCACTTCTATTTTTAACTAGCAGAGCTGCTAAGTATGGTGTAATAGGAGGGAATTGAGTGAATAGATGGATGAAGAAATCAATGAGCTCAAGAAGAGAAAGAAAAGAAGAAAAACGAGAACGAAGTGAAAGTACAGCAATCCAATAAGAACCCTTTCAATTTAACTTTCACTGAAGACCCTAAGTATCTGCATGTATACATGAAGTCAGGAGGACTCTTCCTCACAGTCAGTGGTTAAACACAGTACAGGTCGGACTTTTTGAGACTAAGTGCTATCTTTAATTTTACATTACAACTGTGAGTTAGCTGGTGCAGCAAAAACGACTGACTGGTACTAGACTAAGCCAGTTTCACTGTGCCACCATTGGAATGGTGGAAACTTTAATGAGATTATCCTGTTCTGTTTCACTCACTGCGTTCCTTTGAACCAGTTAGCAGTAGTCGTCGTCGTAGGTGTTTAAATTTACAAGGACAGGAGAAAAAGTGGTCTTTCCTTTCTACCCTTTACCTTCATGGATGGACAACATGTCAAGGCAAAAAAGGAATGGGTTGAATTACTCTGCTCCCATTCCATTTCTTTTACGATGCAGTTCTATTACCCAGCCCCAGTTTAGTTGTCATGTTTGTTTCGGTATCATCATTGTAGAATTAACTGTGTAAAAGGATCTTATCTTATCTTAAAGTACACATGCAGGAAGACTAACGAATGCATGCATGCAGACAGAAGGAAGGAGTCATTATATGTGACATTGGTACAAATTTTTCTCAGACACGTGTGCCTCCTGTTTCTTTTTTCTTTTCCATGGTAAGGGCAAATTAACTGCTTGTAAATTCTTTGCACGGATCGACCACACCCCGATGGTCGACACCCACACATTTTATGACATGACATGAAACGATTTGTTTAGTCCTACCTGCTTTACATTGAATAGAATAATATGCTGATGATGATAGCCCCGATCTAAGGGAGCAAACTTCAATTAAGTCGACATATTATAAAAAAAATCTTGAAAGTCATGCATATATAAAAATTTCCTAAGCCTCTTCAAATCAAATGAAACCAGGAAGAACTCTAGAATATTATTACCGTAGCTGGCTCGCATGCAGATTTGCAAAAAGCAAAGGAGGATGGATCCACCGTAAAAGGAGGCGCTGAGAGGATAGACAGGAAGAAAAGTGTAGCCTGTCGAGCTGTCTTTCACTTCCTTCTGCCGACTTGCCCTGTCTACTACAAATCGGACTATTCACAAAACGAAAGAGACTTTTGGTTTTAATGAAATTCAACAAATCCACAATCCCATCCATCCCTCTCTAATAAAATAGACAAGAACTCTTTTTCCTAGAGTATCAAGCTATTACTATTCATCGAATAGTCGAAAGAGATTCTTCTCCAAAAAGCTCCATTGGAATTGACGCAGAGGAAAATGAAAAAGGAGGAAGGGAGTGTGTGTGGAAGGTATTATTTTCATCCTCGCCGTCGTCGTCGATATCTTTCAAGCTGCTTGCTCTCTTTACATTAGATACTAGGCAATCCTTGTGGTGGCAGAAGAAGCACTCGCAGTGATGAAGAGGAAAAGTTTTCTTGGAATTCAACCAAAGATAGGAAGGAGGCAACCAACGTACGCAGTTGGCTACCTACGGTAACAGTGTGGTGTGGTGGCGGTAATAATAACCAGTCACCGTGATAAAATTTGGTAAGAAAGCTCGAACAAATGAACGCTTCACTTGGTTTGCTGTCATAAGAAGTTTAGCACTTTAGATTTAGGAGTCACTCAGGTAGACAAGGAGATATGTATAGAGAGATAGATGGGAAAGAGGAGAGTTAGAGTTGTGATGGGAAGCAAGGGTTTGGTTTACGGAAGAAAAAAGAAAGAATGAAACTCTGACTGGGTGAAAGCAGAGGGAGAGAGTTTGACCAGTTGGTGGTGGAAGTGGGAGTCCTTATTTGCTAATCCACCTTTGCTTATCTCCTTCTTCTTCTTCTTCTTCTTCTTCAAGACCTTGAATTCTCATTACGCTTATGGCCCAAGCTCTTATCCAAAGTAAGTATTAGTAGTAGCCGGTGAAGAGTAGAGAAAGTGCACTCGTGTCTTCTTATTACTATATGATGAGCATGTCTGGTTTTCGTGGTTTTCTTCTCCTTTCACAAGTGTCTCCCTGTGGTTTGATTCTCAATATCAAGACTTATACTACCTGCGGTTGGAGTTTGCAAGGGAAATAGAGAGGAAGACGAGTGGTGGTGGCTGTGGCTGTATCAGGAGGGAGATATAAGGGCTCTTCAGATTCACAATTTCATCCACAAACTTATCCTCGTGAGATAGAAGGTGAAAGTTGAGTGGACTCTTGCTTCTGTTTGGATATGAATTTAGAAATCACATCAGGCACGTAAAATCAAGTCAGTCACCCGTCCATTCATTCAAGAACCAACCTTTACAAAAGCCGTAAACATTCTCTCCTATTGTGAATCCTGTTGTTACATTCGCATTCACGAGAAGAAGGTGTTGGGAATTTGGTTTTGATGATGTGACGTAATGTATTCATGCGAGAAAACACACTGTCACTCGCACACACTTAAGAAGAAAGTTTCCTTTCTTTCTTCGTAGGAAAAGAGAAAGTGCAGAGGGAGGCAGATGTGAGTGAGGGTTCGTTCGGTTAAGTGAAAGTGCGTGCAAGACAGTGCAAAGCGAATCTGTCTAACAACGCACACGCTTTTGCTTGGTTTGACTTTGTATTTTAAAGGAGCGATAAATGCAAAATGCTCTCGTCTTCGAATATTCAACAAACCATCCAACCCCAAGTAACCCAATCCATTCATCCATCCGTCCTGGGAAATGCATGCAAGGCACCCGCTTTCACATCGACGGCTGTTTCTTCAGAGGAGTTCATCTAAATCACGGTTGGACACGTGCGTATATATCTCTGCCGTTGTATTGACATTGTAAAGATTGCCTCTCCGACTTTACTTTCCTCCACACCACTGCACTGTGAGCTGAGTAGTGAAAGTGGAAACTGAGAAATGTGAAAACATTCGATTTTGGAAGATACATGTCTGTGAATGAGTCTAAAGGCATTCCTCTTTAAATTTCCTCCCCTTTCATTCCTTCACACAAGTGTTTGGAGAAAGCAGTTCAAAAAAATTCCACTCAATGCATACTGACTTTCTTACTCAGAAAATTCCTCGTTTAAAAAAATGGTGAAAATCTGTTCACAAATTGAAAGATGCATGCATGAATTATTCACAAGAATGTAGAAGGCGACAGCCCAACAATTCAACTTTTTAGTCTTGATTCATTTTTTTGGAAATAAAACAGTTCTACCTCCAGAGAAAGGGGGAAGTAGGTATTACGCATTGCTTGATGGCATAAATAAATAAAAAAAAATGCCGATGACATGTTAAGATGAGAAAGTTGTAGAGAAAGTATATCCAAACTGGTATTGTATTCTCAAAAGTTATGAGTTTCCACCTGCATCTCCTCTTTAAGCAAACAAGCTAACAAACTGCATTTTCCTTTTACGCACCATCATCCCCCAGTGGGGACAACAACTTTTCCCAAAGACGGCCAGGCAGGCCATTTTGAATATTTATTGCTTGCATCCCACCACACCGACTACGGTGCATAATAAGCATAAGTACACAACAGAGCACCCTATGTTGACACAACAAATAAATTTTATATAAAATTCATGCTTTCATTTCCAATAACTAACGGCAAAAGTCGAGACACTTTATGTTACTGAAAGTCTACGAGCTCTGATTTTTAAAACGACTCCCCTTCAAATGACGATGCTTTAACATGTCTAAATTAAATTCTTGGCTCTCCTTCTTTAACGTCCTGGATAAATAATAAATACCACGAGGCATATCACATATCACTAACAATGATCCACTTCACTAGCTTTGTCAAATTTAACAATGAACCTTGGATTCGGTTCGGACCTTTAATTTTGCATACTAAATTAAGAACCTTGAATGCATAAACGTAGCTTCCGGCAAAGAGAAGGAAACAATGGAATGTGAAATGTTGTTTTTAATAGATTGTGTCATCGAGTGCGCAAAGCATAGCGCGTACAAGTCTTTTCTATTTAAGATTGAATTGCTCTGCAGACAGTTTGAAAATGCCGAGGAGTCTTTTCCTTCATTAAAATTTTCGTTCCACATACCCGAGGCATTCTTTCTATAAAATACCTACGCACAACGGAAATGCTTCTCCACTTTCGCTTTCCCATCGCAACAACGAGTGTAATGACTTTAGAAATTTAATTTTTAAATTCATTGCCTATTTTCCCATTGCGAATTAAACTTTCCTAGTTTGTAACAGAAGAAGTAGAGAGGGGAAAGCATTTTTCTTGAACGGAAAAATTCAAATCTTTATTGTAGAGATTTCATGTCCCTTTCTACGTCTTTGGTAATAAAAGTGTGTTTGTCGCATTTAAAATTTGTCATGAAAATTACACTTCACTCAGCAAACGACAGCGGAGAGGAGACAAAATCGAAAAGAAAATGTTATTTCAGCAAGAGTAGTAAAGATAAGATAAGGCAAAGATAACGAAGAAGAAGAGGATAAGAAGACAACGTTATAACGTTCCTTTTGCTCATCCACAAAAACTTCTTCTGTTTCATATTAAAAGTCTAAATTTATTATCTGTTTTATTTCCCCGGGTTGGGCTCCCGAGTTCAGTCAGTTATGACTTTGTATCTTTTCCTTTGGCCATAATTTATGCATATGTTTTAAGTTAGCAGAGAAAAAATGTCAGCCAAATGAAACCTGTGCCACTTTGTGCTTAGCTTTCTTTCTCGAAGTGATGATGAGATGGTGATAATAAACCCGTACGCTGTATAATCGGATGGAGAGGAAGAAGAGATGAGGACACACCGTTGACACCAATCAGTGGCTAAGGCGACACTCTTCACTTCACTTCCTGAAGTGAAACAGAGGGATGTTTAATGTTGCAGCATCAGTGCATTCCAAGCAATCTTAAAATTAGTTATAAAATATGGGCAGAGTGCCTCGACACTCGGGAGTAAACACACATGCCTCACATTCTTCCAACATATTTTGGCTTTAAACACGTCTCGGCTTACCACACGACGCGTTTATGAGAATGGTTATATTTACAGTTCACTTTAGTTTACTTACCAACAACTGCTCGGAATCTGCTTTCCTTCTGTGTTTAAATAAAGTTGTCATTTACTCCATTTCTCCAAGGTATACTATGTTATGTATGTTGCTTTTAACCCACCCTCTGCCTTTTCTGTTTTTAGTTTTCCCCGACTATGGTGTTGCGACTTTGTTTGTGAAGTCGGAGCATTTCTTATTTGCTTAAATCCCACCAAACATTAGTTAACATCAAATCATCAGGGGTAAGACATCAGAAGAGAAACCCTCGTCTCATCGTTAAACACGGAGCAACTCTTCTTGTTTCGTTCTGGCAGAGTAGTCAAAGCAAACTTTGTTAAAAACTGCATTAAATTATTAGAAAGGAAGGACAGACTTGGATATGGTGACTGATTTGGAGGGGAGAATTGAACTTCTAAAACCTAGTCATTTCTTCTAGTAAGATGGTTCCTTGGTATTGCAAACGTCAACTTCTTCTATCAATTCTACTATGGCCCCTTATACCAATTTTATCGTTTACTTTTATGCACTGACAGAGTCATTCGCTTCCAATTGTGGTCAAAAGTTTACTTTGGCTTACATCTGTAACTTGATAGCAGATGAAGAGGCAGAGAAAGTAAGGGAAAAGTTAAAAATTTAAAGAGGCAATTGTCATTCCATCGAATGCTCTTCACTCCTTTATCAACGGTTGGAATCTAGCTGCATCTCGAGTTGGAACAAAGAATCCTTTTGCATTGAGTGCAATGTTTAAAAACTTATCAAGATCCTCCTCGAAATAAACGAACTGAAACGCGAAAGAGAAAGCTCTTGAAGCGAGGATGTACCAAAATGAAACATGAAACGAATGTACCCACTACCGCAACTATTCCATGGGTTGTGGTCCTCTAGGCAAGTCTAGTCTAGCTGCACTACTGGCCATTGGTCCTTTCTTTGGTGAAAGTCAAACTTGTACAATTTTCTTACACAACTTTCACCCGTTGGGAAAGGCGTGAGTTGGAGTCGACTTCCAAAATTCAAATAACTTGGGGCCAGGAGTCAGGCTTAATTTCAGCCAACAAAAGTTACCAACTAACATAAAGTTATTATCGAAATGGTTTCTGATCATATATACGTATATGGCTCCATGCTTTCTCCACACACAAAGCAGGAGTGTCCTTTCCTGGTGAGCAGTTCAAAGAGAATCAGACGAGAAGGGACAGAGACAGGTTGGGCTGTAAATGGAAAGTACAAAGAGAGAGAAGTGTAAAACAGAATCCTTGGGGCATTTACCTACACACATCCAACGCATAAATACTGTTAACTTTCACCCAAGCTTTCTACTTCACTTTCACGATTACGTAAGTTAAGCTAGTTTCCTTCCAACTCTTACCTAACCGCAGCCAACAAGACTCATTTACTCTTTAATGTATCACTTTCACCAAAGCAGTGTGTAACATCATATGAACATGGACAGTCACACATTGTGCAAGTAATGGAATTCCCTTTGTTTCCTGTCTTTCGTTTCACGGTGAGGGGTAGATTTGATAACTTTGGTCAAAGCTAAAAGTACCGTACCACACTGTGTCCCTCGACTCGTCTAGTGTAACGGGGGAAATTCAATTAAACATTTTGTCAAGTTTCGTTTGGCGCTGGAAAGTGAAAGTCATATGAAATCAAGGCTTGCTTGCAGCGTCACGCTTTTCGCACATTTAATTTTCTATCATTGCTGCAATGTCTAAAGAACATCTCGTCTTTTTGATTTGTTCCAACTCTTCTTGTCAAAATTGAGAGGGTAATGAAGAACACAGTTCTTTTCCTTCAACAGACGATAAGAGAGAAGATTGGAGGCCATTACTTGTTCTGAAACTTACTTTTTTGTATTTGCCTACTGCGACTCTA